>JAMPIV010023037.1:0-152500 GCA_024509875.1 Oreohelix idahoensis | reverse complement strand
ATACGAAGAAGAGCTGAAAGCTCTGTAAATAATTTGCTTGCTAAAGCAATTCATTCGGACATTTTTTATCTTTCATTGTGGCTGTAACAAAACACTTACACAGATTAATCGCAAGAGGTCCTGCAATTTCCCCTCACACCGCCCTTCCATCTTGAAACGTTCATTTCTCGTACTTCCGTACACAAGATAGGGATACGAATGATTTAATACACAATAAAGCAAACCAAAAGGCCTTATTTATTTGGACATGCGCCCTAATATAACCAACGGTCCTTGTGACTAGGTTGATGTGAGCGCCAAAACTAAACAAAATTTTATTTTAAAAAAATGAATAATTTATTATGACCGTTGTGTGTTTAAGCTGTGTGTAAAACAGTAACGTAGTTTTGGAATATAGCACATGTCTGACACTTACTTAAGGTGACACGTAGCTGATTAAGATTGACAGATGGTTTGACATTTACAGAAGTTGAAAGTATGCATTCTTTACTTTTGCTTACTTTTGCCGTGGGGAGCTGCAGTTTACGCTCTTGACCCAAGTGTGCCGTACTGTCTGCTGTGAGCTCGCGTTGTTGTCGGATTTGAGATGTATATCCAACTGTCTCCTGGTCTTCACCGTGCCCAAAAAGATGATCTACATTTGTAGGCGTGTAGTGGTTATCTGACTACATTCTCATGAAATTGCTAAAGCGGCTTTATTTTCTGTCTATCTATGTACTTGATGCAGGATATAGTTCCTATAAATTTTCTGACGTCTTTATTTCTTATTCTGTCTCTCATGCTATATATGGATGATTGTGGTGGGTTTAGATGTTAAGAAGAATGGTGTGCGTATAGTTGTACTTGAGTGAGATCAACTGTGAAGGTCTCTGAGGTAAACAATGGACAACTGTGTTACAGAGTACCTTTCTTGTTACCACCCTACGATCTCACTCTAAGTTATATTCTTTATTGACTAGCGTGACTGAAAGCTATATAAAGTGTCTAGGGTATTGTAAGAGTGTTGTTAAAGAATCTCAATACAAAAACATATATAAACATATACTAATTACTATGATAAAATCAACTAACTCCAGCTGTTAAATTTTATATTTAAAAATTCTTTTGTTAAACTTTATTGGTCCTGAGCCTAAAGTTGTTTTGGTCAGGACTACAGTTCAATGAGAATCAATTTAGATGGATAGATATATTTACAAATATATATAAAGATATTTACATACAACAGACAATATGTCCATAGTACATTGTTACAAATTTTCAAGTTGATGTTAATTACTCTATTTACTACTGGTACTAGAAGGCAGGTTGGGGATTATCATCATCCCAATGTTCTTTTGTTTCACTAGAATTGTTTATGTTAGTCTTTTGGAGGAACGTTTTTGTCTATACAGGAGATTTTTCTTTAATCGTGATAAGTTGTCCCAGGCCAGATATTGCACTTATCTGGATCCTGGAATCACAGCAGTTGTAGTTGGTTTGGCCAAACACTTCAGTCTCCTCTGGTCTTGAACTTCTTTAATACAAGCAGGTACCAGAGACTCTTAGAAATAGTGCTGAATTTCTCTATCATCGAGTACCAGCACCAGACAAGTGCCAGCAGGAACCCCTGTCGATGCAAGTTATGGTTCTGTCTTAATATCAAACTAATTCCTCCTAATTTACATGTAAACATACATGCAATACAAAAGAACACGGTCAGCTTTCTCTGACAACTCTGCTTCTCTACTTTAGTTGGATGGAACAAATTGTACCAGTTTTCTTTTCTCTTCCCTAATGGATGCTACGCCTCTGTCATTCCTGCAGTAATCTTTTCCATGCAATAAGATAGGTGTAATGTTCCTGTATGACCATCATATATATAGTCCTGTAGTTTTAAACTTTCTTAGATAGTCCCTTATATGATGGATCAACATCTAGGCCATGCCTAAGTCTGCCATGGAACCATTTAATTACAATCTTTTACATGGCCTTTTCTTTTTTCACACAACCCTTTTTTATTAAAAAGTCAATAAAATCAATCTTACCACATATCAAGGAAATATAAACAAGTAACGATGAATTAGGCAATAGAATATGGCACACTTTCATCACTGCCTCTGTTCAGACTGCTTTCTGTTGTTATTTAGTTTAAAACAAAGCACAAGTCTGCTCATCGCTGCTTGTTCCTCAGAATATTTTGAAAAAATGGCAGCGAGCAGCCTACTTTTCCTATCATGTAAAAAGCTTTGGCCAATGAGACCAAGCATCTCTCTTTTTTTTTTAAATTATCTCAAACCACTATGTGTTACTATTACCAACTAGATTTGTATATTTAGGTTAGCCAATAATATTTCGGCTTCCTTCAAATTTCATCCAATCCACTTCATCGTACTATCTTAGCCTTTCTTTCACCTAATTTTTTTTCCCAAAAAAATATGCTATCCAATCTAAGCAGACATGACTTGACCTGACAGTATCTCCGATTCTCTATGTATTATTACCAATATTTGATTATTTAATGGACTATTTAGATAACTAACAACATATTCTTGGTCAACAAGTCTTCAGGTACACGAATATATGATTTTTATGGGGCTAAGTGGCTTGGTTCAAAATTCTATCTTTTTTTCTATGTTAGTTGTTTATTTTTAAACTACCTCCTGTTCAATTCTTTTTCCATGTACTTTCAAGCTAAATACGAGAGTCTCTCGTAATACACGAGAATTACGTCATTCGCAACAAGAGCTAAGCGTGTTTTCCTGACCGTAGTGTCCACATTTTCCAACGTTTACATCGTAATTTGAAAACCGCCTAAGGCAAGGCTAGCAAGTTTGTTTTATTTTTAGAAACAATGTGAGACGTGATTTGCGTTGGGTTATCTATCCGTCCCCCTCCCTTCTACAATGTATTTTAGGCAAATACTTCATTGAACTTGGAAAAGTGGTACGTTTGTCTCAAGGACGAATTTGAAAAATAGGGTACCCTTTTTGGTTCGGCCAATGCGTTATCAAATAATACGCTGAAGGCGTAGGCGACGACTACCATTCTCGCCGAAAATGTGTAGTACTATCCTATCTTTGACTTTATAATAATAATAATAATAATAATAGCCCCTTCAGTCATAACTGACCATGGGAATGCGCCCCTGAGGTGGCAGCCCTCAGCTGCTTATTTTCCTGGTGCTCCTTTCGACGTTTTCTCCTCACCTCTGCTTCTTGTGTGAGCCTCTCTTCGCCCAATCTGAGGTGGTGCCGTAAATAGCATCGCCACTTAGTGCGATCGGCAGCTTCATCCTCCCATGTTGCTGGATCCATGTCCAGTGCCCTCATATCTCTCTTGCACACATCTTTGAACCTCAGCTGTGGTCGCCCAACTGTTCTCTTGCCATCTGCTAATTGTCCGTAGAAGATATCTTTTGGGATGCGACCATCTTCCATGCGGCGAACATGGCCAAGCCAGCGAAGTCTGCGCTGTCTAAGCAGCGTATACATACTTTGAAGGCCAGCACGTGACAACACCTCGACATTTGTCACTTTATCTTTCCACGAGATGCCGAGGATGCGGCGTAGACACCGCAAATGGAAGGTATTGAGCCTTCTTTCGTGCTTAGCATAGGTCGTCCAAGACCTTTATGCACTATGACTTTATGCAATATACTGTTATATTCTAATTTAGATATGGTATTTAGAAGTTCACCACAATGATATCAACCATGCATGCGGGTAACTGGATCCAAAATAGGAATACCTAATGGTATCGCTGTGATTTGCCAGATGTGTCGTAAAAGGTGACTAAGTAGAAACTTAAAACGGATAATGAACAAAGCATTCAAATAAAGCGATTTAAACAAGAGGACCCGAGTGTCATTTTACTATAACAATTGTTACTCTTTATTGCTAAATTGTTTTCGAATCCTATGTCGGTGGTAATTCTTTTCTTTTATAATTTCACAGTCAAGAATATAACATAAAAATTATGCTCTCTACAAAATATTTCATTATGCTCTGACCATTTCATAGTTTTTTTGTTGTTGTACTGTGTCATTCAAAATACCGTGTTCTTATTTTTCTTACGTTATCACTGACTGAACGTCCATTGGAAAATTGATCAGTGCGCTTGCCTGCTCGGGACAAAGTTTTCGGGTTCAAAACCTGTAAACTTCACGCTCCAGTCAACATAGCTGAATATCAATATCTGTTTCTGCTCCTGAGTCAGGAAATGCGGAGGCAGCGAGGAAGGAAACCGGTCACCCCCACCTCACATAAAGACCTAATATAGGGAAACCTCTAACACAACATTCCCCTACGGCTGTATCTGCTATAGGACCGCCTTTATCGTTATCACGTGATTGTAACTTACAAATATTTGTCCTTCACAGCTGTATTTATCTTCTTGCTGTTTTTTACCCTGTTGTGTAATGCCCACACTCTCTGTTTGTCTCTCTCAGGACAAAAGACAGGATGTCAGACGGGCCTGTGTGCACTATTCTCAACCCTTTCAAAATAAAGTTCGTTCTCTCTCTCTTTCTCCCCCTCCCTCACTATTGCACAAGGAAGGAAATATTTCAACACACTCCCTTCTGTTTTCCACTCCAAATATAACAGAATTATTATATCTAAAAACTGTAATCACAGGATCAGCGTCACTTCTCTCCAGGCGGTCACAGACACGCCCTGTCAGAGACGCTTGATGCTTGTGGACGGTCGTCTGCTGTTGTTTATTTACAGTCTTGAGTCAATACCAGTAGTACAGTCTCTAACACGATGCAGATTTAGTCGAAAATAGCAGCGGTGTTGAGTTTCTCCTCCAGCGAAAAATTCTACATCGGACAGATGGTTGTTGTAGCAAGTAGGGAATTGATTAGAGCGGTAGATAAACGAGAAAATGGGAGAATTAATGTGAACAAGAAAGGAGAAAGTGAGAACATTAATGTGAACTGTATTGAAGAAGGGGGAAATATTAATGTGAACAGTAAAAGAGAATGTGGAAATATTAATGTGGACAGTAATGGAGAATGGGGAAATATTAATGTGAACAGTAAAAAAGAAAGTGGAAATGTTAATGTGAACAGTAAGTAAAGGAAAAATTGGAAATATTAATGCGAACAGTAAGTAAAGTAAAAGGTGGAAATATTAATGTGAACAGTAAAGGAAAAAGTGAAAATAATAATGTGAACCGTAAAGTAGAACGTGGAAATATTAATGCGAACCGTAGAGGAAAAAATGGGGGCATTAATGTGAACAAGGAAGTAGAAAGTTGGAACATTAATGTGAAAAGTAAAGGAAACAGTGAGAATATTAATGAACATTAAAACAGCAGGAGGGAACATTAATGAACGGTGAAAGAGAAAGTAGCAGCGTTAATGAACTGGAAAAGAGCAAGTGAGAACATTTATGTGAACGACAAGGGAGAAAGTAAGAGCAATAATGTGAACAATAAATGATAAATTTGAAACATTAATGTAAATAGTAAAATAGAAAGTGGGAACACTGAAATGAACAGTGACGGAGAAAGTATGAACAGTAAAGAAGAAAGTGGGAACATCAATGTAAAAAATACAGCAGACAGTGAAAACATTTATGTGAACAAGAAAGGAGAAAGGTGGGAAAACTGATCAGAGTAATAGGTAAAGAAGGAAGAAGTCAAGATAACGTAGATAACGGAGAAAATAGGAACAATAACAAAGAGCTATATAAAAGAGAAAGGAGTAAACCAACAGCATCATGAGATAACAGAGAAAGTAGATGAATTTAGAAAGTATAACAAGGAGAAATCACAAGACAAATTTCCTCATCACCACTCTTCAGTTCACCAAGGAGCATAGGCCTTCAACAAACTTAAGCCAAGTCTTCCTGTCACGTGTCATCAGTTCAAGGTCTTTCCATGCCTTCTTCATGCCCTTTATGTCTTCTCTATGTCTTTCTCCTTGTACTTCCTCATTTCTGCTGCCGCCTGTTCAGTTTTCCGTTGCTATTAGTTTCCTGTATTCGTTTAAGGTACGAACTTTCCTATAGTCAGTTCTGGAGATTTTTTTCCTAGCAGAAAAAAAGGTGAGCCGGAAGCCCAGACTCCTTTCGGCTTTCTCTCAGTCGTCTCATTCACCAGTCTTCACCAGAGGACCTTTATCTGTCTTGGAAGGATGAATAGGCTTATTATTTCTTGAAGTTTGTGGTTTTAAGAATTTTCTACAGGATGGGACAACGGGGCCCCATACCCAACCCTACTTTGTCGCCACTTACGACACGCGTGGTAGGTTGCAGTTTTATTATTCTTTGCTCCCATTTCTGGCCCCGATAAACACCATAGCCAGTCTATATTTACTACAGAGGCATGCTGGATCAGCCAACAATAATCTGATATCAATAGCAAGGAGAAACCGAAGACGAATTCACAAAGAAAATATGTAAAAATGTTTCAAGACACGCCAGAAAATTGTGTTGCCGTTGTTTCAGTAGCCGAAGTACTAATAAACGCGGATGAATCCAAGCAGACGAGATCTCGTCTAAAATGAAGTCTTGCTGATGTTTAAATAACAATGGAGGCATCTGCAAAAATACTAATTCTGTGAAGGAGGGAAAAAACATTTAAGAAAGTAATATTTCCATTGGTAATGTGACCGTGTGGCTAGGAGGATGTAATTTTAGGCTGAGTAATAGTTGTCGATCTAGTCTACGGTGCATATTTGTGCTCATGTTGGCATTCTCACACGGGAATGGGCGATCTAAACGAAACACACCTTTGCCATCCGTGAAGAAGACAAACGTGTGAGACGCAGGAGATATAATCAGAGACAGCCTTCGGGTTTTAGACCTCTTGGCGATGTCTCACACCAGAGGAATACACCTTGTTGAGCACAAAACCGTGAGAGGTGTGACTCCGGGCAACATATATCGTGGGAATGTTACCACTAGTGGGCGGACCTTGAATTGTGTACGATTAGGAAGATAATTCTTACTAAAATGTGATATCATGTCATCCAAACTGAGCATAGGACTCCTGATTTGCTCCCTAGAGGAATGGGCGGAGCTTTGCCTGACATTTTGACGTGGCTATCATAAGGTACCGGGGGGGGAGTATAGGTAAGATTTAAACTAAAAGAGTTGAAGGCTTCGGTCAGAGCTGAGAAGTAGCCAGATCGTCTTCTTGCGCAAAACGCGCCCTCGTATGATACCCAAGTGAGGTTCGGGCTGTTGCATCGTTGCGTCTGTGCTAAGAGAGCTAACAACATTGAGGTATGCTTACCTATGAGTACATTTTATAATACTTTAGATTTAGTAATATTAGACGTTTCAGGTTTAGGAGTTACTGCTTTTTAGAGTTTGTCTATCTATAACAGTTTGATAGAAGCTGAATTGCGATGTATGTGTTTTCAAGTGTAATTTCAGGTATATCTCATCGCTATTTTCAATCTTGAGACTGTGTGTTAAATGTGTAAAGTAATAAGTCATTTTATTAGAGGAATTCTAGGGTCGCATTGTGCTGTATACAAATGTGTACGTATTACCATTATTATTTTTTGTGTAGTGTTAAGTAATAGTTATATTGCATTCTTGTGAGCCGTAACTGTGGTTAATTTTACATCAGTGATTTTTGTGAGAGAAAGATTAGCGTACTCTCTAGCTCCGTGAGTAGCCTATGACTATTACATTTAGTATAGAGCTGTAAGAATAGAGTATATATCTGCTTGTTCTTTAGAGCAGCTAGGCCTCTCACATACTGATAAAATGATATCATTTACACAAGTGCGCTGTGTGGAATATTTCATCATAGATAGAAGTGCTTCATTTAAGTTGTCTCTCGCGTGATGAAGTAGTTAGTATTTAGTAGGAGTATGAAGGCATTATTGTTGACTGAAATATGTTTATTGTATGATTACACATACATACAGACCTGCATGAACACACACAACACACACACACAAGGACATATAAGCGCATCTACCAGCATATTTTCACACGTGTAACACCACACACAACATACACACACATGGACATATAAGCGCATGTACTTGCATATTTTCACACATGTGTATGTATTATTACGTAGATGATGTTTGTCCATTAGAACGATGCTAGTTTATTTTGTTTCATTTTATTTCAGAGAGTCCAGCAGTCTGTGCTGGGTTATATGGTGTTACGTAGAGAATACCTAAATAGCTAGGTTATCCGGTGTTGCATAGGAATCACCTACAAAGTAAACTTCTGGACAATATTGTTTTCTGTATGATTCATATGCTACCTGATAGGGTTTCATTAATAAAAAGTGGGACCCCTGTCATCAAGAGAGTTTTTATGTGACTGCGGAACGCGTGTGAAAGTAGGCCAGAGAGTGTGACGACAACACTACACACGAATCCTTATTCTTCTACGCCACATCGTCTTCGCACTGTCACAGTAAGAAAGGTTGAGGAAGAACACATTGAGAAGAGAACTGGAGACATACGTGAAGGGGATGAAGAAAGCATGGAAAAACCTTGTGCTGATGGCATGGGATAAGACTTGTTGAAGGCCTATATTCCTTTGGGAGCTAAAGGGTGAGGAATAAATGAATGAAATATTTCCATATACCTCATTTTATCATTACTGCTCAGCTCCGCAAGGAGAATCTGAGTTCAACAAATTCATATTAATTGTTACTGACCTGTGCCATTCGCTCGAGGTCTGTCCATCTTTATCACTCTATTTTTTTTTTTGTCTACAATTTTCATCTACATATGTTATTATGTCTCCTTTTACGTCTGTTACCCTCGTGATTCCATAGCAAGCACTGCCTAGTAATTTTAATAGTAGGTTCCCTTCACGACTACCCAGAGGCGTCCCTAAAGTGTTCAGCACCTGGGGCGGATCCTAACTTTGGCCCCCTTCCCCCATAAAAAAACACACTTACAAGTACATTTTAAACAGTAAGTACTATCATAATAATGTCCGGTGGCCCCCCCCCCCTTTCCTGGCTGTCACCCGCCCCCCACCCCCCTTAAGTATGCCACTGCCACTACCCTATCCATTAGCAGTATCTTTGCTCATTAATGGCTTGTTTTAGAGCTTATTTGTTTCCAGCACTCATAAACATATTTTAGTTCTGAGTTGACATTTCTGTAAACTTGTCTCATTGTGTTTTTATTGACCGCTTCTCCTAATTCTCTTAATTCACGATGTTTTTCAGTTCTTGTTCATTCTCCTCTTCTTCTTTTCTTTACGATTGTATTTCCCGATCTGTGGAGGCCGAGATGCTAAGAATGAACCAGAGCTGAGGCACTGCACGAAGGATGGCCGCCGACTGAGCAAAGTGGAAGCAGTTTGTTGCTGCCTGTAGCAAAGTGTGCAAAAACACGCTTAGTTAATGGACTGATAGAACGAACAGAGAAAGAATAAATTGTGATGGTTTCAGCAAGAGCCTTGAACTGCATGAAAACAAAACGAACACCGTGTTACCAGGATTAGCACGAAGTAGGAAATTTTTCTAAGCATTCATATAATAGTAGCGGTCACGCATGCGCATTCGTTTATGTTATCAGAGAGAGGCAGGTATGACCAAATCCACAATGGCGGAAGCATAGTGTAGCACGTTAGGTAGAGAATTTCTTTTTAACTGGGACTATGTATCAGGGAATTGTGATAAAAGTTATAGATTTTCACAGAAGGGGTATGCAAGAATGGAAATCCAAAAGGAAAGTTGGAAGAAGTATGTATATATTAAGATATTTGCAGTTTTATTTGACGTTCACATAACAGGTCTAACCTAGTGATAGACTTTATAAATTCGTAGTAAATTCATGCCATACCCGATTGTAAGTTTAAGTATATGAAACGGAAGCGTCCAGTAGGGGAATATAAATAAAATATAAGACAACGTGATGGAGAAACTTGGTTGAGTGTGTATTGGAACGATTGCTGGGACAGTTGCACATAATACCCTAAATGAGAGAAATCTTCAGTGCTGGAAAGGGACAAAACATTGGTGCTCCCCGAGACGCCCGCCCACACAGTTTATAAGGCGAGAGCACTCAGTTCAAAATACACACAACTAAAAACCCAGCCATAAGACGAAGTAGAGTGCTGTCTATACTACATCAGTTACCACTGCATGCAGGGCAGACATTCTTCGCAAATTATAGTCTTCATAAGAGCTTGGTATCGATCTTAGAGGGTGTGTAGGTTTACTATAGATATTTATGTGAATAATATCAATTTTCTTTCAGATTTTAGTGTGTTGTGAATGTATAGGACATATTGTTTGTGTGGATATGATTGCTGAAGATTGGAAAACCTCAAATATAACCTCCACAGTTCTTGTCAGGGCTAAATATAACCATTCTGGTTTTGTCTGGGTCTATAACCTACCAGCAAGACCAGTACTGACGGCATGTATGTGAGGAAGGCAAAGATTGCATCGTGTCCATATATTCATATTGCTTTGATTATTCATGTATTATTATATTTGAGACAAGGTTTTGCAGTAGACATCAGTCTGTCTCACTGTCGTGAAACATTCTAAATCCACATATATAAATTAAAAAGTAAATGTAAAGCCTAACGAATTAATTAAATAAAAGGAAAGAAGAATGACAAAAGACCAGTGCTTTTCCCAATAGCGTTAGAACGCCATAATGACTGAACCCGAGATCCCCTTTTCCTACTTCGTCTGCATAAGTGTAACGCTTTCACGTTTACTAGTAAAGCCTACTGCATCCACTACACGCGGTTCAAAAATAAAACGTGTACTGTATTTCTTAGAAAGCCTTGAGATAGACACACTGCGTAATGACCTAGATTAATACTAGCATTAATGTCATTATATACACTGCGTAACCTAAAAGACAGACGGACTTAGAGAGAGAGAGAGGGCTGAACGGAGGAACGCATGCAATGCTACCACGTCGTCGCGCGATAAAAGTAAACGCAAATCACACGCGAAAGGCATGAAGCACTATTTTTTTTTCTCAAATAGACAGTGATAAAAAAACACTACCAATACGAGGTTAGGTTTTAAAAAACATGGTTAATGCTTATTAGGAAACTTGACACAATACTGTTTTACGTTTGAAATCCTGACAGTACAGAAAACACCCCATCGTATCGAAGTGAACGGGTGGTAGAAGAAAATACATATTTTGAACGAAGCCACTTGGCCCCATTAAATTTATATATTTGGGTTCCTTAGGACTTGCTGACAAAGAATATGTTAAGTGTTACGCAAATAGTCTAGGAATTAACAAATTATAGCCAAAATAAAATAGTGAGGTTGTCTGACAGCACCAGATCATATTTGCTCAGTGGCATGTTTTAAAACCACTATTTTACGGGAAATAGGCCAACAAGTTAAATCCAATTTGATTGGCCAGAATAATATGTAAGGCGAAACATGATTAGTCGAATACAAATACTATTTTTGGTTGTTAAGGGAAACGGTAGGAAGGGTACCTTTTTTCAAATGCTTTTGTAAACATGGTCTTATTGGCTAGACCATTTAATATAGTCAATTAGGAGCGTCAGTTCAGGACCACATTTTGAAAATAAACTTACTGAGAAGCAAGTGCGTTGAGATCCAGCTCATATTTTTCTAATGAAAGCCTGGGACAGAGGCAGTTCGGAATTGTGCCATAACTCATCGCCAGTCAACGTATTTGTTTAATATTTCCATGAATTGTGGTAAGCTAGAAATATTTGATATCTTTTAGATGAAAAATTGAATGTGAATTGATAAATTTATGTCTGTATGTGTGTGGTTCAGTAGCAAACATGAGGAAAAGCCTAGATATTGCTCCCCCATGAACAAAACTTGTCGGAGAGGAGTATACCTGCATGGGATTGCCAAATAGTACTATGACACCTATCTTATTGAATAGAAGGAAATAATGCTGGAATTGCAGAGGCGTTGTAACCATTAGGGAGAGGGATACTGGTGTATACTGTTACATGAGAAGCTAGCAGTTGGCCTACCGCGCTGAACTCTGTGTTTGTTATGTATTGTGCTTCAGTGTGGAAATAGATTATAAATTAGTTCTGAAGTAGGAGGTACAACCTTCTTGTTTCAGGGACCGTGGTACTAACGTATTAAAGCAGCACCTGGTCTGAGTTTTGCTGAATCCAGAGGCTGGTAGCAGACTCCTTGGTCAATATATCGACCAGTGTTGTGTCTCAAGAACACGGTGAAGCAAGCGAGCAGTGGAGACTGTTTCCTGCCGCCCACACAGAAGTTAAGGTTTCGTGGCCAGAGCAGCTCAATCTTGTGTATACCCCCTCTAAAAGTGACTTTACCTTAAATCAAGAGGGACATTATTTGTTTCAAATAAAAAGAAACTGTGAACCTTTCCAATATTATTTCCACGAGAAACAAACACTTGAAGTCATGATGACACACAACCACCTAGCTTGAAAAGCCAGTATTACCTCATAGTACTACAGCACAACTTACACACAAATTGCAATAATAATATATGGCAATACAAAGATCCTATCTATAAATTGTGTACATACAACTTGTGATTACATTTGATTGTGATTCCTGGTTCACTTTGTAGTTGAATCAGGATATCTAATATTTGAAGGAATTAATACATATATTTTTAAAAGTTAACACTTGACTCATTTAAGATAGTCTTATAGAGTGTTCTATGTATGTGAGTGTCACAGTGTTGTAAAGTATTGTGGATTAAAGTAAAGTGTTTATCTGTCTGTTGTTGTTGTGACATACACTTCATCATTATCATAACCCTAGACATTCAACGTAGTCATCACAATAGCCCAGAATAAGTCTGGTGTGACGGGTGTTGCGGTTCCTTCATCTTATATTATTTATTGAATATTAAAGTCACTCTCTTGACGTGGTTAATGTTTGTTATTGATGGTTAGCTCTGACCGTAAGAACATCCCTTCGACGTTCTGATTTGCATATTGTACATTAGTTGATTTCCCCTGTGGGAGAGTTATCGTGCTGAGAAAACGTAAACATTAACAGCTGTGGAACCAAACCCGAAACGTAAGTAAGATATTAAGCCTTCTGTTCTGAGTCCACATGTATTGACGTTCATATAAACGATATCCGACATTCACAAAACTTCATGTACAGTTCAGCATAACAATAAATTCCAAATAATACCAGTAAGTATCCGTCCGTGTCAAAACAATATGTCAGATGAACATCATGGCTATGTACATGCGCTGCTGTAGTCAATAGCCAGAAATGAGCGCATGAGTTCTTGACAGCTACAAATTGAATCATAATACGATTCTCCTTCCATCATTTAATTTACTTAATAATCTCATACTTTAGATTAATATCTGAACTGACCCTGAGTTCTATATTGAATTCATATATCGGCTATATACTAAGCCTCTCCTTGGAAGACATACAAGACACGACTTCTCTGCTTGACGGATAGCGTAACAAGGGCCAATATATTTCGCGTTCAGTATACCGTAAAATATCGACATATTCTATTAATGTTATTGACCCCTAAACGTTGCCCACTGCTAAACCCCAGCAGACGCCGTCATTTAAAATAACACCGTAACAGATTTCCTGTCAGACGGGGAAAAAAAATCTATTAGATAGATTTTTTTTTAAACTATATTAATCAAATAATTAAAAATTGAACAAAACCCGACGTATGGCCAACGATGTTCTATCTAGAACAGTGTCGCGGTCATGTCAGTAATATCTTATAATAAAATCAACGTCATATCATACATATAACTAATATTAAATAAAGAAATGTCACTGTCATTAATTAATTACCTAATTAATTTGATGTATGTATTGACTAACTACTAATGTGAGGTGTTATTAAAATTATTCTAACTAATTAAAATTAAAATAATTAATTATAATATGTAAGTATGGTACTAACTAGTTAATATCTAATTAAAGAAAATGAGAAATAGTATCAGAGAGAAAACGAAATAAAAATTGAGAAGTACGGACAATTAAAACTAAATATTAAAGTATACATTAAAATAGTAATGAGTGTGAAAATGAAGTAAAAGGATAGATACCTAATTAAATAAAAGCAATCAGAAAGAAAAGAACAGAAAAAATTCATACATTTTAACTATACATATGAAATATCATAATCTAATATTCTTGTTCTTCTTCCGTCCTTACCCACCGACCGTCAAAGCAGTCAGTGGCCATTACGCCTAGTGGCGTCTTAGGGCAACAGCAGATAGGTTTTCTTTGCCATTGTTTCCCATCACGCCTATTGGCGTCTTTAGGGCAACGGCAAATCAATCCATTTGCTGTTGTTTCCGTAATCGAAGTGACTGGCAAACGGGTGATCAGCCCGTTGGTAATCTAATATCTATCACCTTAATAATTAAAATATTAATTGGTGTGATATTTTTTTGTTTCCTCTTTTCTTAGTATATTTTATTTTTTTATTTCATCACACTTCAACTTTATTTTATTATATATTAATTTAATAACTAGCAAATTTAACAATATCGGACATGAAGATCCAATCGTTGTTACATCCTATTGACTTGTATGAAAGTTCTTTAAGAAACAAAGTTCATCTTATCCAATTCTGATATGATGATCCAATCGTCGTTAGTTGCTTTATTGAAATTTTGAACGTAATTTGAATAAGTCATCACCGTATTTGTCCAGTCTATATCAGAGATTGTTCCTTTTTAATATTTTGCAATCGAAATGAGTGATACGCAAAGTCCAAGTGAAGTCCAAATTTTCAACCGATCTGTAAAACTTGATATTTTGATCACAATAGTTTATTTCGAAATTTCCTCATTTAAGTAAGAAGTCCAACTGAAGTGTTGTATTCATTCAGAATCCGTAGGATGTCTTGACAAAGTATCGGCCATTACGTTCTCAGTTCCTGGTATCGATTCTATTTCGAAATCATAGGGTTGCAGCGCGATAGCAAATCGTGCAAGCTTTGGACTTTTATGGTTTCAACGACGTAATGCTGCCACAGATTTCTGATCTGTCTGGATCAGAAATGTTGATCCAAGCAAAAACTTTTCCAACTTAGTAATTGCCCATATCACGGCGAGCAATTCTCTGTCCACAGTTTAATATTTAGTCTCCGGAGGTTTCAGCTTGCGTGAGATATACAATACAGGATGAAGGATATCATCATGATATTGGAGTAGACAAGCCCCGAGTCCGTAATTACTCGCATCTGTACGTAGAACAACTTTTTTAGAGGCATCTGATAATCTTAAAACCGGGGGGCATGAGAAATTCTTCAAGATAGCGCTTATAGTTTTGTCACATTCGTCTGTCCAAGCTATTCCTAACCGCATGTTCTTCTTTAATAAAGATGACAAGACAGCCGTGATGGATGACAAGTGAGGTACAAATCTGCTATAGTATTGGACTAACCCTAACAGACTCCTAACCTGTTTCTTCGTTTGAGGAACAGATAAATTTAATATTTTAGAAACCGTACTGGGAATTGTTTGGATACGCCCTGATCCAATAATATGCCCCAGGAATGTTATCTCATTACACGCTATTTGAATTTTAGTTGGTTTAGCGGTTAAATGGTTATCCCGCAATATTTCCAAAACCGATTTAAGACCCAAAAAATGTTCCTCAAATAATGAACTAAACAAACATATGTCGTCAATGTAGGTAATTATATCTGATCTACCTGATAAAATTTTTCGCATCATGCGAATAAAGGTAGCTGGAGCATTCATTAGCCCAAAAGGCATCACGTTCCACTGGTAAAGACCTTGTGGAGTTGAGAATGCTGTGTAGTATTTGGCTCTATCGGTTAGTGGAATCTGCCAATAACCTTTGGTTAAGTCAATCTTAGTGAAAAGTGAAGAATTGGATAGACGAGGAAGTAAATCGTCAAGGATAGGATGTGGTTCGCTATCAGGTACTGTCTGCGCATTAAGTTTCCTATAGTCAACACATAAACGTATGTTGTTGTCCTTTTTCCGGACAATGACTAAAGGTGAAGAAAATGGAGATGTACTAGTCTCAATAATACCTAAGGATACCATCTGTTCAAGTTCCTGAGATGTCTTACTCAAAAAATGTAGAGGTACAGAATAAGGATGAACACGAATTTGTGTATCATCGTTAAGAATAATATCGTGACTAATTACAGATGTGCAACCCGGTACATCCGTTAACACATCTGGGAATGATTGTAGAAGATCAGCAATGCGTTGATGCTGTTGCGGTGTAACCGTAGAAGAAATGGTCACATTACGCCAAGATTCAGTAGATTGGACAATAAGTACAGGTAAAGGCATCTGCACTTCAGGAAAAGAAGATTCTTCCTCCTGTATAACAGATAAAATTAGAATAATGACAAGTAGATACCGTATTGTCATCTAGTTCATGAAAAAATTGACTGTAAGTGTTCAGTAATAGAAAATGTTACAAGATCTTTTTTTTCCCAAAAAAAAGAAATGACCAATAAAGAAAAGAAATGATGACTGACTATGCTGAGTCATCAACGATATGAGACAATTGTTTGTTACCATAGCATGTTATCTGCGTGGACGCAGCATTAGGTACTAATTGTAACCGTAGACAATGATGTGTTAAAGTAAGCACCGTTATCCTGCTCGATGACCATTCCAGCATCTCTATTGTTACGAAATGTAACTATAGCTTCACCATACCTGTCATTGGTAGGTGACAACAACCGTACAAACATAACGTCTGCCGTGTCATTAAAGAAATTGCTAAGTGCCTGCCAACTGGTACCACAGATTGCGCACTAACACGGTGCGAGAATATGCACCCTTCCCAATGTAAGTGAGCTTGTTGCGGATCAGTGTCACTAACATGATAAATAGTTCTTCTATTTAATCTTTTGGATATGGTAGTCTTATGAGATGATGTCTCATAATGATTGACATATTTCATTTGTCCTAATTTTCTTAGTTAATTCATAAGAACTCCACCATCATTACTCTTGTCTGGAACACTTTTTTCTTTGCCCATTTTCAAGGCAATGTTCATTCACGATCACTTTGTATGATATTGTCGCCAAAATTTATTTTCTGACTTGGCAGTATTCTCTTGAGAAAAGGTAATGCTCTCCCGAAATATACTAATTTCCTACGTATTAGTAGTTTCTGCACAAATCCCAAAAATAATTATTCTGTTCGGAGCATTAATTAAAAAAAATATCGCAGAATTTATATTGTGCTAGTTTACATGAGAGTTCCCTATAGAAGTTCGTTGCGATTTCCAGTGTGTATCTGGCCGTGTCATGACAGATGTCACCAACTAAATAAGATAAACAGAAAAACAAAACGAGATTCTAAAGAAGATCGAACAAAAAACAAAAATCATCACGTACGAAAAAAAAAGCAAGAAGAATGAAAACAACACCAAAAAATTAAGAACCGTACGGAATGAAAAAGGGCAATATAAATTTAGGTATATCAGAAGTTATGCAGTTCAACATACAACTTCAATTGGTTGCTTAAGTCATTATACAACGTTAAACAAACCTTCCTGCAGCTGCTAAGGAAGAACTTAGAAGAAATATTTAAAAAAAAAATAAATAAATAAAGCCTGAATGAAAGGAAAATCATGACAGAAAAACTATCAGAATAACAAAAACCGATCGAAATTCACAACAGATTAAAGAAAAACAGCTCAAATTAACTAATGGACAACTGAATGTGCATTAATGCAGAATAAAGCATCTGCATAATACAATGGAAATGCAGGTAAAAAATAGAACAGTAAATCGTTTTTCAGTCATTTGACAAACATAAAAGCGATTTTTGGTGTACAGAAGACATGACTCTGTCCCAAGAACAGATTCAAATTCGCTGCATTTACCACACTTGGAAATGACATAATTTTAGCCATGACTCCAAGAATGTCATCCTTCTGTTGTTTTTCTCGTCCTATAATTTTCTTTGTCTATTCGCATTTTGTGGAGTACTAACTACTCCCACATTGAATCAGCGGCAACAGCCAGTGTAACGGTGTATTTCATGCCAGCATCTTTTTTGTTACATAATTGTTTGGATCCAAAGTTAATTTTGGCTTAACGTTTCTCTATAGGTAGTAGTAGTTGCCCCCGCCCCTTCCCACCTTTTTTTTCCAGTCATCATTGACTACAGAAATGCGCCCCTGAGGTGATATCCCTCAGCGGCTGTATCCAAGAAAAACATGTTATCATCGTTAGTGTCGTAGATTTTTGATAGGGGAATTAAGACTTGGGTTGGTCCCTTCTTAATAGATTAGAATAAGCGATAGCAACAGTGAGAGATAATAGTAGAAATAGATTTCCACGAGTGAGATTGAGAAATTAATAGAGTCTGTCCCTGAAATCGAGAATCTTCTCTCTCTCAGCCTATCTTCTACAACAGATCTAGAGGAGTCTGTCAGTCTATTATAATATATATTAATATATATATCTCCACTCACATACACACACATAAGTGACGACAGTTAGACACACAGACGTGGAAAAACTATAACAATGGAATATAGATATGTTGGAACGAGCTGACCGACACGCTTGAATAAAGTTTATGTAAATTTATTAGCATAAGGAAAATTTACCACAACGCATAAATGTTAATATCAAGCATAGAAAATACATATAAGGTAATGAATTACTACAAGTATACTAGACCCATAGGTGTAATCTTTTTTCTCGATGTTTAGCCCACGATCCTGTTAGAAGAAAAGTGATAGCCCTAAAGAGTCACGGATATATACGCTATGTTCTATGATTTCCATTTAAGGTATGAACAGAACTAATACTCTACTCTATCCTAAGGAAAATATTATTAGCAACAAAAAAAAAACTGCATAAAGGTATTTAAGACAGCAAAATGGGTGCCAAAAATACAACAATAAAGGAATAACTCGGTCCTGCATTCACTCTATTCATGTCAGCCGTGGCCACGCGCTTGCATTCTTACTTACAGCTTTGGTAGCAACTTCTGGAAAAACAATTTTTAGGACATACACATACAGAATCTCCAGTGTTATTCTTGGCCAAGGGAACCCTAGCTCCGCAAAGACAGGTTGAATTCACTACTTCAGGGAACGTTTCCTTGGTTATTATTATTTTGGATATCTGTTTATGTCACATAAAAATTGTCCTGGCACGAAAGGTAACAGCGAGCAGAGTGTCAATAGCTTAGGTTTTCCAGTACCTAGGAATGTCAGGTCGGTGCCTTCTCTCAGTATAGAAATTTAATTTGGTCACAAAACAATTAGGAAGTTAATGATTTGTAATTTTTCTCGCCACAGGGCTGCATGTACATGAGAGTTTGTGAAGAAATATAATCTGGCTCAAAGGCCCAGTATAGGCATTTAGTCTTTAAAACCATTAGTGAGATTTGTACTCTGTTTATTTCTGGAGGCACACACACGGCCAGACAGGTGTTAACGTGTAAACCACGTGGTTAAAGATAAAGATGTTTCTTCTCTCAGTTGTACTAAAACCGCTGGTAAAAGTTGGGCTGACCCAAAACTCCAAAATACTCCAAGCAGAACTACAGGCAATCACCATGAAACTAGAATTATTCACTTATATCGGTATTCTAGAAGCTCGGCAAAATTTGTCGAGAAAACTAAGAACGTCGCTATACAAGCTTATTTTCTAGCACGAAGCGATCCGTCTACTGCAACTTGGGAGTACTGAATGAATTTAGTCTAACCTACTCTGGTATAATATATGAAAACGGACAAAGGATGCACGCCATTCTTGAAAACCCGAAATAGCGTCCCGTCTTAACACTTCACATTAACTCAGGCGCCAGCATTAAAACTGCCAGTGCTCGTTTGTTGCGTGCATATTTTGACGCACATATTACAAAAATCGATATGGGAAAAATATAGACATTCATTCATTTGTGTATGAAAATGCTGTCTATGGTAAAAGCGAGAGAATCCATGTTTGATTCACACTTTTGATTATAGGAGTAATCGTTCTGGATATTGATCCAGCGCAAGGATATTGCGCTTACGTTTGTACTTATTTTTTAGGGCCAGAAAATATATTAATTTGCTTATTATGTTTATGGCCTGAATTCATATGTATTACATATTATTAGTACAAGTAGAATCAGTCCTATATTGTATATTTTGGATGGGTAGGCGGGACTAGATTCTTATTATTCCGGTCTAGCGGAAGTATGAGTTGTCTTGACAAGTCGTGATGAGTTCCGATGTACCGTGATAATGGCGGGTACGCATTTTTCAAAGGGCTGGTAGATTCTTAAGGAAATACGATTCATGGAGTGGTTTTCTTCTAAAGGAGATGGTATCTCTACTATAGTTTATGTTAGAGACTCTCCTAAGGTACGGTACAATGTATAATTCGGACTCCATGTATTGCCAGACCCTATTTTGATGATCTCATGTCGATTCGACCTAGATGGAACATTGTGCTTCGTATCGCTAGGGTCGTGTTTTGTATCGACAAAGATGACAGACTTTCCTACAGCGGTTATGGCTACGTGAATTAACCTGATCATCGTAGAGCTGTATGGGAACATGTATGAAATCATTTATATACCCATTATAAATTAACTCTGGCTTATATTCTCCTTCCTATGAATGAGTGAACGACAACTCAGGGAGGCGGCCATGTTAGATTTCGGTCATCATATGTTTTGATCACTGCCAAGAGAACAGATTATTTATCCTATTATCGGACAGTGACAGGGAGATCTCAATCTTGCTAGAAACCCCCTCTTTCGTGGTTTCATAATATATGCTACAAACTATGGACGTCAAGTAACCTTAGTTATTTACCGATCTGCCTTCACTGACGCGTTTAGTCAGATAGGGGGATGCGGCCATAATATATCATGACATTGAACTTTTGATGTACTGCCCATTATTTCTGAATGTGTCATGACTTCAGATCTGCTATGTATACCTACAAATTGATATGTCAACATACCATGATGTACTCGTATGTCCCAGTGTGTACGTCTGAATAAATTGAGTAAACAAAGATTCCAGCAGTCTGCATTGGTGCCTTGTAGACACAAGTGTATGAGTGGTTATATTGGTCAGCACACGAACAGTACACCATTCGCGGTAATCACACTCTACACTTCTACTTCATACATACACCATCCTGCGTCGGTTGAAGTGACCAAGTTTAGGGCCTGCTTCCCCTGGAGCCTTTGCCTTCCCTAATAACACCTACAGCTACCTCTGGTCATTCCCGAGCGATGCCTGTTGGCGCCTCTCACACCCATCCCCGAGAAACTTAACCGTAGAAGCTTCGTGTCAGATGAAAATGTTAGACGATATGTCTGCCATCCCATGTCTGTCGAGACGAATTTCACACTATTCGGTCTACTCAAGAACCTAGCTTAACAGCAATAAACTGCGTTGCTAAATAAGAAGATAGACAGGTGAAGGTATGAATGGGAGAGTTATATTTTCACAATCAAACGAATGCGAAAAAAGAAAAAGGATAAAAGAACGATAATAAAGTAGAAGACACGGGTAGAAAAGAGAAAGGATATAGAAATTTATTAATCATAAATCTCTCTGCGACAGTTAGAACAGACCAGACACTTGGACAAGAGAGGATGATACTTTTAGGAGCGACAAGCAGCTCAGGAGCTTTGGATATCTAATGTCTGAAACAGTGAGCGCTCTTGAAAATCTACACGGATAAAATTATGTCTGTTTTCAGGTTTCAGAATGTTTGGAATTTGGAGTACGTCCGGCCTATATGTCACTTTATCTCTGCCAGACGATCTGCTACCTGGAATTCCACCAACAGAGCGGAGGAAAATTCAAACCAAAAGATAAATTATGAGTAAAATAAATAAGGGGCCTGCTGTAAAACTGGTAAGGAAATGAATATATATATTAACAAATAAAAAGGTATTGAATCAGTTTTACAAATTAACAGTACACAGGAAACACAGGACGTTTCGGGTTTCACCTTTCGTCAGCCACAGTTACAAATAGGCAACAAGGACAAGACATATAGACAGGCAGCTCAGTGGTTAGTGCACTGGCGTCCTAGCTCAGTGGTCCATGGTTCGAACCCCAGTTGAGGTGGGATTTTTAGGCCGCAAACGGCTCCGGGGTCTACTCAACCTCATGAATGGGGTACCAGAGCAGCTTCTGGGAAGGTTAAGGGGCCGGAGTGATGCTGACCACATCACCTCTAGGGCGCCGATGGTCAAGAAAATATGGGCCTAACACCATATTCCCAATATGCCTTAATGGGCGTGTAACGGGATCCTTAACTTTTTTTTGTTTTTACCTAAAGAAAAATACTAGACACTACAAACACGTTATATATATATATACCCAACGGGCTGATCACCCGTTTGCCAGTCACTTCGATTACGGAAACAACAGCAAATGGATTGATTTGCCGTTGCCCTAAAGACGCCAATAGGCGTGATGGGAAACAATGGCAAAGAAAACCTATCTGCTGTTGCCCTAAGACGCCACTAGGCGTAATGGCCACTGACTGCTTTGACGGTCGGTGGCTAAGGACGGAAGAAGAAGACATATATATATATATATATATATATATATATATATATATATATATATATATATATATATATATATATATATATATATATATATATATATATAATATATATATATATTGATAAAACGTCTGTACGTGTTCTTTTAATGACTCTCTCACACCTTCAGCCCTACGGCATGTTTCTCTCCGATCGCTTTTTATTTGGCAATTGTTTGCCTTTTCATTCCTTTTACTCTCTATGTTGGATCAGTAGAGTGAAGTCTCGAACACTCTACTCCCCTAAGGACGTATCTGCTTTACACGCAGAATTGTTTACGTTCCGCAAGGTAAATGCGATAATGCCAGGTAATTATAACGGTCATACGCTTATCTATTCTCCCAGTTTGACCACCCTTTGAAACGGGTCGGTCCAACATTTGACCCCAGGTGAAAAGCTGATGATGGTGTTTACCCAAGACGGTGTAGCGCACGAACACGGAAAGAAAGCCGTCTGAAGGATGGGTAATTATAATTAGATTATCGCATTCGCTGGTCGGTATCATTATCACAGATAATTTGTCTGGGTAAACAATCTTGACGGAAGGCATTTAGACAGGTAATCAGTTCACACATTTGTATGTGAGATTGCACAAGATGTCACCGGAAATATTACTTCTTATTATAAAGAGGTCACGCGTGGGAATATTAAATGTAATATTTTAAAACACGCCGGGAAAATTATGAATTTAAACACCCCAACCCACGTAGTGCGAAAAGAGCTTACGATTGGATTGAAGTGAGTGCCGGAATATACAATGAATCTAATTGGAAAGTTAGCTGGAAGCACAATCTGTGATTTGAACTGGAAACTGAAAATAAAGTCTAGCGAACTCAGAGACACAGAACAGACAGTTCGCAACTTCAAACGAGCAACTCCCAAAAAAACCCAGAAAGAGAAGGATCGGACCTAGAATTCCATACTTATAAGTGACAGATCGAAGTATTTGGGAAACTTAAAACCTTAAAAAGTAAGCCCGCCTTTATACATACAGAGACTGAAAAACTTGAGGGACCAGGACTTCAAATATCAAGACTGGAAACCTAGGAATTGGATCACCCGTCATCAGAGAAACTTTCCTAGACCAAGTGTATCGCAAAACACCCGTCGAAGAGGAATTATTAGCTTCCCAGGCCAAGTGTATCGCAGAACACCCGTCATAAGAAGGGATTCAAAATTTCTCAGACAAAATTGATTCGAGAGCATATGCACCGATATTGCTTGTGTCCATCCGAAACCTGTGCGAGAAGATTGTGTATAACCCAAAATCTTGGGGTAAGTTGTGAACATTTATTTTACAAATGTGAAATTGACATGTGTTTCTTGCTAAGGGGTTATATACGAGGCTGGCAACCTCAACATACGAAAATAGTATATTCATAAAGCACTACAGCAAGCGCTGGTGATTGTTTCTGGCTAGTCGTGCGGAAAACCCGACAGCAGAGATGACCCCAACTCCGACTGGAGCAGTGATGAGTTATTACATGACATGTGCCTCAAGTGTAGCATATCATTTTGTGAGATATATATAACATGTTAATTTTAGTTCAGGCACAAATCATTATTCGCTGTCCAGACACATTTTGCCAGTTAATACCCAGAGGAATAGTGGTGATTTCTATTCATCTTTCCTGAGTTACACTGTGTATACTCAAGAATTTAATTCTTTTGAGAGATTAACATTGGTGGGTGGACAACGAGAGGATGCGCCTGTTAAGCTTCCAACTCAGTGTACTTAGCAGAGGCATTTGTTTGTCTATTTTTCCAAATCTTCGTGGTACAACTACAAGACTACTTGTGGTTACAAGCTATCAGACGGTTCGAAGTACTGAAGTTACTATGCCACTCGTGTGAGAGAGGTACAGTCATCACCAAGAAGTGACGAAAACCACGGCGACAGGACTCACCTAGAGTTAAGTTTTCTTGTAAAACATGCGAAAGCAACGGACTTTTTTTAATAAATCCTCACTTACGTCTCAGTGACGAAAACTTGTATTTACAGCAAAATTTCACCAGTCTTTCCATATTTATTTTAACTGTTAAAAACTAATTCATTATTAAAATTGTTACATGTTTTAAAACTAAACAATCATAGTCGCTTCAGTTTTATATGTATGAAAGCAAACGTATAAGCCAGAACATTATATATATACGTATATATATATATACCTCTAAACATAGCTATACCATTATAAGAGGAATTCGCTGAATTAACTCAGCTGGGGGCTTGAACAGGCTAAAAACCATTGCTTAAATCCTTCACAAAAGGCGACGGACAGATATGTTAACCATTGCTCAGCGCTATTCCGCATGGTTCTTGACTTCTG
This sequence comes from Oreohelix idahoensis, assembly GCA_024509875.1. Classification (NCBI taxonomy): domain Eukaryota; kingdom Metazoa; phylum Mollusca; class Gastropoda; order Stylommatophora; family Oreohelicidae; genus Oreohelix; species Oreohelix idahoensis. The sequence goes on along the minus strand of JAMPIV010023037.1, from coordinate 127,713 downwards.
AATTATCTTGTGAAATCTTCCTTCGGATAGATGCGTCATTACACTTCTATCTACATCTCGGCCAAGAGTAATCTTGTGCGAAAGTAAACACCTTTGACGACCTATTTAGATACTTTTGAGTTTTGGACCATGTTGGACCGCTACTGCAAAGCAGGGGAGGCAATCCGTGAAACACACACACAGATATATATATATATATATTTATAAATGAAATATAACAACACAGGTGAAGAGCAATAATAAAGCAAGGAAAATACAAAACTGAAAAAAAATATCAAGACAATTAATTCAACAATCAACGAAAAAATCAAAAGCAGAAAATGAAATAACAAAACAAGAAGTCCTGCTATGACAATCGTCGATAAAAGATCCGGTGAATACAATGGCGTCAGGCAGCAATAATGAAACACTTTGCGTTGCTATCTCGTGCTGTTTATGATTACATTGAATTTTAGAAGCTAGTGTGTGAGTTTTCTACCCCGGGGTGTAGAGGTTTGCCAGAGAAAGAGAGAGAGATAGAGAGAGAGATAGAAAGAGACACAGACAGACATACAGACACAGAGAGAGGGACAGAGAGAGTAGGAGACATACTATCATATCGGCTGCCTTCCTCCTGGCCTGGTTCCAATCTGGTCCTCGGCCCTTCAGAGATTGGCTAATGTTATCATCCCAGCGAACTCTGCGTTGTCCTGGACGTGTGGATCCCTGGCTCTTAGTTTCCCATACTTGTCGCAGTAGCTGATCTTCTCCCCTTCTACAGACATGGCCAAAAATCGTAATTGGAACTGTTCCGTCTGCAGGGGTTGGGTTTTGAGGCCTTGCCATATCGTCTGGTTGCAGTCCATGTCTCTTTTTGTTACTGCAACTACTTTCCTCAGATTCCTCACTTCAGAGGTTTGGAGCTGGCTTTTGTGGGTTGTAATCATTGCCAATGACTTTCATGCATAAGTCAAGACTGGAACATCGGTGGAGCGGTATACAGCCCTCTTCGTCTTCTTGCCAATTTATCGTTTGCCTGAGAAAAGTCTCCCAGCAGCTGCTCTTCGAGCAGCTAGTGAGTTTTCAGGATCCTTTAATCCTGAGGGGTTAACGCACTCTCAAATGACGGCGTGAGAGCTAATCAGAAATTTTTCTAGCTATAAAAGTCTATCTTTTCTCTCTCTCTCTCTCTCTCTCTCTCTCTCTCTCTCTCTCTCTCTCTCTCTCTCTCTCTCTCTCTCTCTCTCTCTCTCTCTCTCTCTCTCTCTCTCTCCCTCTCCCCCCCCCCCAACCCCCGGTCCCCTAGAGATGTACCGCCTATGAAAATTGACCCGTTGATCGAGATCTACCTTGCCCCAACCCCTGCGTTAAACGAAATACAAATGAAACCAAACGCGATAGGCCTCCGGCTTAAGTGAACCAGCAACGGAAATTCCAAGTGAAAAATAGTTACAATACCGTAGAGCAGCGTTTCTTAAAATTTGTAGTCTTAAGACAATTTTACACTCTCAAAAATTATTGAGGACCCCAAAGAGCTGTTGTTTATGTGGGTTATGTCTAATGATATTTACAGTATTAACAATTAAAACTGAAAATTTTAAAAATATTATTACTTCTTGCTGTGTTTCCACGTAGACGCAAGAAAAGACTTCGGGATTTTGAGATAACGTTTTATTGGACGATAATGAGGTTGTATAGATTAAAGCGGGTATCACTGAAGATGACTAGTGTGGCAGCCCATGGTTGTATTATGAATTATATTTATATGGCTGTCCAGGTTTGCTTACCTCTGTGGTTAGCTATAATATGCTGTATACCACAACAGTCACACACACACACAGCACGTGATGCGATAACGCCATGGTAATTTGAATAGTGTTTATTTACATATGAGAAGATCATTGCTGTCTGCTCTGACCTCCACATTTGGTCCATCATAGAATATATAAGTTCATTCTTTCCCCACTCTCTCTCTCGTTCAGTATCGAATCCACACCTTCTGACCTTTTAACCATCAGTGATCATTCAGGTGCTATCGTCTCTATCTCCGCTCTCCCTTGTCTACAAATTTCTTAGATTATTGTTATTTATATCCTCTCAGTGTTCAGGTTATCTTGATGGGACCGGACATCTCCGGAGGTGTTAATTTCCCTTGCCTCACTGAAGAATAGGACTACTGTCTAAATGAAATAAAGTTCACCCTACGTACCTTTTCCTTTCTGAATAATAACTAACTCACACCGTTTCTCCTTCTAGACAAGAATTCCCACTATTCAATGTTTCGGGTTAATCATTACCCAAAACTATTTCTTGTCCATGAAATATTCATCGCATAAACTACTTGAATACTGCCATTAACATGGCTGCCCGCGTATATGCGGCTTCCCTCTCTGGGTCACGTTTCTGGACTGCCCGCTAAGAAAGCGTGCTTCACTAGATTATCGTTCACCTCTGTCATGCGCATCATTGTTTGCGCATCTCCTTTTTGTACTCTATCTGAACCTTCCCATTCATAATTCTCTTTATTCCTTCCCTTTGACTGTAAATCGTTCCCCAACTGCCACACTAGTAAGAATACAGTAGAAGTACCGAGTTAATCTCTGAAAACGCTCATATCTATACCCTAAACCTGCTACCTAACCTGGTAAAATCTACTATAGAATCCTAGAGCACAGACTCCGACGCCTAGCTGAGCTACAATTGGATGAGGTCCAGTGCGGATTCCGAGCTAACCGAAGTACTCAAGACCTAATCTTCACATTCAGACAGCTGAGTGAAAAGGCCCTTGAGTATAAGAGTGAGATGCATCTTTGTTTCATAGATCTGGAAAAGGCGTTTGACAGGGTCCCTTGGAGCAAACTTTGGGACTGTTTGGCAAGGAAGAACATTCCAGCACCTCTGATTCATGCTATACAGAGCTTCTACAAGTCTTGCAGAAATTATGTGAGGACAGCAAACCATAAGTCAGAAGAGTTCAGGACCACCACTGGTGTAAGACAAGGGGATATCATGTCACCTTATCTTTTCCTACTCCTCATGGACGATGTCATCAAGGCATGTAAGGAGAGAAAAAGAAAGTATTCAGTTGGGTACTAGAAGATGAGACAGGTCTTTATTTCAGAGCTGGCATTTCCGGATGATGTTGCCCTGATGCTAAATCAGAGGCATATCTCCAATCCAACCTGCAAGTCTGGAAGAAAGAGCTGGAGAAGAGAGGGATGGTCATAAGCAGCTCTAAAACAAAATCCATGGTGATATCACGAGAAGAAAGAAGACATCAGATTAAGCTGGGGGAACAGGTCATGGAGCAGGTCGACCACTTTAAATACCTCGGAGCTATTATAGACCGAAAGGGAGGCATCAAAGAAGAGTTGGCCACTCAAAAAGCAGCAGCTGGGAGACTTTTTCAGGCCATAAATCGAGGATTCCTCAGCAAGAGAGAGGTTGGTAAGAAAACGAAGATGGCTGTATACCGCTCCACCTATGTCCCAGTCTTGACATATGGATGCGAGTCATGGGAAATGACTACAACCGACAAAAGCCAGATCCAAACCTCAGAAATGAGGTATCTGAGGAAGGTGGTTGAAGTAACAAGAAGAGATATGGTCCGCAACCAGACGATTGGTTAAGGCCTAAAATCCCACCCCCTGCAGACCCAAGTAGAACAGTCCCAACTAAGATGGTTTGCCATGTCTGCAGAATGGGAGAAGATCGGCTACCACGACAAGCATGGGAAACAAAGCACCAGGGATCCAGACCCCGAGGACGACCCATAGTCCGCTGGGAGGACAACATTAGACAATCTTTGAATGACCGAGGACTAGAATGGAACCAGGCCAGGAGGAAGACAGCCGATAGGATAGTCTGGCGCTCTCTCTTCCAAACCTCTACACCTCACGGTAGAAGGGGAACGACTAAGTAAGTAAGAAAACAAAAGAATACACTAGCACACATTCCATTAACCGTTAGAGCGATGATGTCATTACACGTCTTGTAGCCTCTGGAAAACTCCACTGTACACTCAACAGAAAGAGAGTGAAAAGGGCAAATAGTTTGGACTTAGCGGACCCCTGATAGGGTCTCAGGGACGCCCAGAGGTCCGTTGATCACACTTTCAGAACCGCTGCTCCAGAGAAATGGAACTGCTGATTTTAGTTCTGTTGAGTTATATAGCTTTTCTTTCTGGTTCTTTGGTAGTGAAGCGGCTAACACGGAATTGTGCGAGCTGAAGGAAAGTGGAGCATATGTCCCACACAATGAGTAACAAACATCAACAAGCGGGAGATAATTTACGTCACCGTCCTTGCTCTTCTACTGCAAGTGATGACGCATTTCCAGTCCTGACAAGTTCGCCTCTAAATTTGTTCTGTGGTTGGCGTCACTGGTTTTGCAATTTATCTGTTTACATTAATCTTTGATGTCCGCACTTTCTTGCAGCCTGTCTTCGATATTACCTTTTTTTCCCTCTCAGCATGACAGAGGGGCGTAAGATGGGCTACACACAGGGACAAACAGGAAAAAGTAATGCATCTTATTATTTGTATAATTATTTTTTTGATGACCTAAGGAGTTAATATATTATAAAGAGATCTAGCTTTCTTCATCGGAAAAGCAATATGTATTGTGACATCCTTCTTTAAATATTTAGTCTGTCTGTTCCTCTCTTAATAAAATTCCACCTCTTTCTCTGCTATTCAGCATAACTTTCCTTTTCGCTCCTTACGGAGTATGAAGTTGGTTTTCTTGTATGAAGCCTGAACCAATTTGTTGTACATGATGAAGTGGCTCATTTAATGCATAACTTCATATTAGTTGCCTGATAGTGCAGTCTTAATCTATCTCTTCATAGACCCTCGAAAACTGCACGGGATACTAGCTTAATTTCCTGCAATCTCTCTTTATTCTCACTCTCTTTTTCTCCTTTCTCCACTTTTTTCAACTATACCGACATCTTTTTCCTTACCCCTTTCTGTTACGTATTCTCTCCACCCTTTAATGTGCACCACTACGTATCCAACTCTCCCTTCACATTACTTCTTCATTCATTTTCCCACTCCTCTTCTTCCATCTCGTTGCATGAAGTAAGCACAAAGTAACTCTTCTACGCATCTCATCACGTGTACTGGAGCAAGAATGTTTGCGGAACCTTAGATTTAGGGGCCACCGTGTCTTGAGAGCAGACAGGTCCCCGGTGATTCGAAAATTAGAGCCCATATTTGTATTCCCGAGAAGACTCCTTCAAAATTCTAGTCGCTTTCGTCCGGCTTGAAAATCCTCTTGTAAGTTGGACAGAACAGGAAACTAAGGTTCTCCAGAGTGATGGAAAATTGATATTGCATCTCATGTGAAACGCTGTGACAGAATCCATGAACGACCATCGTAGTTTATTTGAAAGATTTTGAAAAAAAACTCCATGTGACAGTTTCTGACAAACCCGCCGTAAAGAGTGTGTCTTGAAGACATTTATTTCAGGTAAGAGAGGTGTAAGATCGCTACAGATAATTTAGTTCAAGAAAGTTGAATCTATATGGTTGTTTCTACACTACAGTTTTCAACCGAGCTGCTTTCACGACTCATCTCTAGGCTTACTTAATACAAATATATAACAATGTTAATCATTTAGTCTTACCAATCAATCAATCAATCAATCAATCAATCAATCAATCAATCTATCTGTCTGTCTTCCTACCTATCTACCTATCTACCTATCTATCTATCTATCTATCTATCTATCTATCTATCTATCTATCTATCTATCTATCTATCTATCTATCTATCTATCTATCTATCTATCTATCTATCTATCTATCTATCTATCATCTTTCTGTCTGTCTGTCTGGCTGTCTATCTATTTATCTATCTATGACGGTATTGCCTCCTCTGCTTTGCAGTAGTGGTCCAACAGTGACCAAAACTCAAGAGTATCTAATATGGGCCTTTAAAGGTGTCTACCTTCGCACAAGATTACTCTTAGGTGCCAATAGTAGTTTCTGCTCCCGCTGATGGATTCTTTTTACACTGCTGTCACAGGGTTATCCCGAAGGGTAACCAAAGAGAGTTATCTGTGTGGTGCCGGCTTGGTCAATGGCTCAGATTTGCCTGGCAACCGGTTTGAAATAGGCAGCAGGAGTGAAGAAGGCGAATGTAAGACTCTGTGATAAATTCCCCGCAGACAGTCCCAGTGATTCTGGATCTCGTGACACTATAACTCCTACCACTCTATCCCCCTCTCTATATTATAATGCTAACGAGCCCCAACCTCCCCATATTACACTGAGTGAACAGTAGAGGAAGAAAGGAAGAAATGTATGTCTCTTTCGCACACTTTCTTTCCTTCTCTATATAGTTAATTAACGTGTGTTGGTAAAGCAAACACAACTACAACATTTATTAAATTACTGAAATATAACAACATTCAATTACACTAATACAAATGCAACTAGGAATGACATTAACTATCCCCGTGAAGAAAGATATTACTTAATGCAAATACACAAATGAATCTTAAATCTATGCTATGGGATGATAATGATGAAATGTAAGCAACTCCTAAATACTAACAAAAGGATATCTCGTTTCGGGTCTCTGACTGACTGTCATCATAACTCTGGGTATTTGTATACACTGGACAAGTCTTTGTCTGCATTCAATAATACTGGATGGTCCACTTTATTTCGTCAGGTGTCGATGGCCTGTTGTTTTGTTCCTCACAAAGCGAGTGTTGACATTGCCACGCGCGTCTGAGGTGGCGTGTTCCTAGGTTTTGTTGAAGCAATGTTATGCGGTGGAGACTTCGTCTGATATGAAGATGTCCATGTGTGGTGAAGATTGTAAGTACCCCGTAAACTATGTTACGCTTGTCGTGTGTCTTGTATGTAAAATCTTATAACTATAAGGAATGGCTGCGCGGTGTTTACTGCACGGTTAACAGGTAATGTAAGTGGCAAAATAAAAGTGTCTGGTATTTACTTCGTTATAGTTACTGGAAACTGTGCAATTTTATAAATATAATAATTATCTGCATGGTGTTTATTGTAACCTGTACTTATGAGTATGAAATATAATATTATAATAAACGTGAATGGTATTTACAGTGTTATATGTATGGAAAATATGTATATATTATCTGACTGAAGTTACGATATAATAATGATAAGGTACAATATTACACTAACCTTGGTGTCCATATAACGAATTTTACTGACACACGTCCTGAAATCTTCCTCGTGAAATCTAGAACCCAAGTAGGTTGGCGGAATGCAGTCTCTTGCAATGCCAAGCGATAAATTTAGTTGGGTTATATATCGTCTGAATCGTCGTTGGCGATTTTTCGGGTTCGCTTCTTGTGTCATGTGAAATTTCGTTTGTTTTCCTTTAGTCAGACCTTCCGTCCTCATTACTGTGTAAATTTTCTGTAATATTTTGCCATTATCGTTTTCTTGTTTTTCCTCTCCCAGACAATCTGTCTGCGTCGTCTTTTGAGTGTCTTGTGCAGAGAAGGCCACTCTCCAAACCTCCGATGTCTTGCGGGCAGTGTTAGGATGTGCACGAACATGGCAGGAAGACTCCAAAACTTCCCTACTGAAGACACGCCCACGACGACCGTTCCTCAATTGGCTGTGTGTGGTGTACCCAGAAACGGAGCCTCCCAGTACTGAGGCACAGTTAAGTCCCCGATGCCACTTATCGGTCCAGAGTTGAGAGAGATGGCTGAGCATCACAATCCCCCCTGTGTTGCAGCATGTTGAGAACCAGCATTTCACACTAGGCTTGGGGGATCACATGGGCACCAGACTTAATACTGGCTCTTGACTGGATGGCCGCATGCAGGAGATTTCTACAATGGAGGAATGGCAGGTGGTAGGTATCTGGAAGTGGCTCTGTGCAGGACGTGAGGATTCCTTGGGAGAGCCCAGAACCAGAGCACAGCATTGTGCAAGCTCTGCATAGATGGAGAGCCCCCTTGGATGACGGGGAATGCACAGTGTGCCACCCCATCTATCCCCAACTGCTAACTTAGAACCAGAAGTGGGGTCCTCTGTATGCGTGCCAGACCAGGATAAAATGCTTGGGAAAGAGACTGGAGCTCAGAACTCCCTAACTCAAAGTTGCAGGATGGCAGAAAAGCCACGGGAATGACAGGTCTATTTTTGAAGATAATGCAACCATATTTTCACCATACGAGCTCGGACGCCGCCTCGGTAAACAAGGTCCGCGCAGAGCAGTGACACCCCCAGGCTGCTTGCGAATAGTCTACTACTGGGAACATAAACAGATTAGGGAAGAGCCCACTCTCCCGTTGAACATGTGCTAAAGTCGTAGATACTGGGCCAGAAGGCGCACCGGAAACCACAGTATCACGCAACTCGCTTTTTTTTTCTATGGAGAGTACACCGTCAAATAAATCTCGTACTGGTGCTCGCCCTGTGGAGCTCCACCAGGCAGGTGCAGTGCCGGGCTCTGAGCCTCGACAGAGCCCACCCTCAGCTACTGGAGGACCCTCTAGACTGTCTTGTGGAGTCAGCAGACGGCGGAGGAGAACTACTGACCAAAACAAAACAGAAAAAGAGAAACCCAGAGTGCCACTTGTCATGATGCACTGGAATGCAGAGGGAGTGAACAGCAAGCAGGCTGGATACAGCAAAAAGACAGAGCTGGAAAACATCTTGTATGAGAAGCAAGTCAGTGTTTGCTGTATCCAAGAGACTCACTTGAAAGCAGATCAAACCTTTAAAATAAGGGGATATCAATGCTTCAGATCCGACAGAAAAGATAGACGAAAAGGAGGAGTACTTACTCTTGTAAGGAATAACATTCCTGCACACGAAAGGAAAACCTTCATGGATGGAGCAGAATATCAGCTGTTGCAGATAAAGGTAGACAAGATGGAAATAGAACTCCTGAACTATTACTGTCCGAACAACAAACCCCTGAGTCTCAGCTCTATACAGGTACCAGCCACCAACTGTATAGCAGTTGGAGACTTTAATAGCCACTCCCAGAGCTGGGGCTATAACCATCTGGATCACAGAGGTGAAGAGGTTGAAACTTAGCAAGATGATCACTCCCTAATCCTAGTCAATAATGCCACAGATACTCCTACCTTCTACTCCAGAGGATGGCACACAACTTCAACACCAGATCTTGCCTTCTCCACACCAGATATAGCTGAATCTATTAGTAGAGAAGTAGGAGACCAACTAGGGGGAAGCGACCATCGCCCAATCTTTCTTACTGTCCAGAGTGCAACTCTCAGTACAGGCCCAGCCATTACAAGATGGAACTACAAAAAAGCCAACTGGGGTTTATTCAGGCATCATGTGAACACGCTGCTGTCTACCCTCAAGGTACAGAACAGAGACATTAATAAAGGGGTAAAAGACTTCAACAGATGCATACTACAAGCTGCAAAAGAAACCATTCCCAAAGGATGCCGGCGTAACTACATACCATACTGGTCCAGCACACTCCAAGAACATCAGGAAGCTATGGACAGGGCTAGAAAGGACGCAGAGTCTCAGCCTTCACTTGAAACTCACAACAAATGGAAAAAGGCTGTAGCAGAGTTTCAGAGAACAAAGCTAGAAGAAAAACGGAAAAGCTGGAGAACTAAAACGGCATAGCTGAACCTTGAGAAAGACGGCAGGAAACTTTGGAGATTAGTCAAGTCTCTAAATGAAGAGCGTTCCTCACCAAGGCAGACTATCACATTGGATGAAGGTGGCAAACTTTTCAGAGGAAAACAAACTGCAGACTTGTTTGCTAGAAGATACAGTTCAGAAAGCAACTTACCCATTAACATAGACCATCAGAGAGAGAGATAAGAAAAGAAATACTGGCAACCATGGGACAGACAGATACTCCTGCCCCAATGAGGGAACCCATCACACTAGGAGAACTACAGAAGGCTATTTCCAAGCTTAAGTTTCAAAAGTCACCCGGCCCAGACAAAATCAGCAACGAAATGCTAGTAAATCTGAGCTCAGCAGCAAAGACAAAACTGCTTGAGATATTCAACCACAGCTGGTTGAAAGGAACGGTACCCCAAGTATGGAGAGAAGCCATCACAATACCCATACTAAAGAAAGGGAAATGTAAGACCGAGGCTGCAAGTTACCGGCCAATCAGTCTCACAAGCTGTGTTGGGAAGACTATGGAGCGAATAGTCAACCACAGATTGAGATGGTATTTAGAGTCTGAGCAGATCCTGGTGCCGGAACAAGCTGGATTTAGAGAATGCTACAGTATAGAAGACCAAGTTACTTACTTGTCTCAAGCAATAGAAGATGCCTTCCAGGAGAAGAAAAAGGTCCTAACGATCTGGGTCGACTTCAAGCAGGCCTTTGACAAGGTGTGGAAAGATGGCCTCATTGCAAAACTTAGGAGAAGTGGAATCCAAGGCAACATTATGAAATGGATCCAGTCATACTTGCATAACAGGAGAACTAGAGTCACTCTTGACGGTCTGCAGAGCAGAAAAGTGTTGCTCCATCAGGGGGTACCTCAAGGAGGAGTAATTTCCCCAACACTTTTCCTTGTTTACATCAATGACCTGGTGAAAGATCTCCCTGCAGGAGTGAAAGCTGCCTTATATGCAGATGACCTAGTACTCTGGTGCGCTGATGAAAATGTCACCACAGCAAATTATAGAATGCAGCGGGCAGCAGACATGCTAGTGTCATGGGCAGAGAAATGGCTTATCACAATAAACACAGACAAAACCTCCACAATACTGTTCTCCCTCGCCCCCAAGGACAAATCAGCTAACATACACCTAGGGACAACCGTGATCAAGGAAGAAAGCTACCCCACCTATCTTGGGGTGACATTTGACCAAAGGCTTACTTGGAATAAGCATATTGAAAATGTAGAAGGAAAGGCCCGAAGACAACTAGGCATACTCAGAAAATTAGCAAGTACCAACTGGGGAGCAAATGAACGAAATCTAAAGAAGATTTATAATGGAGTAATAAGACCACACTTAGAGTTTAGCTCAGCAGCATGGTCATCAGCTGCTAACTCACATCTGCAGTCTTTGGACAAGGTGCAAAATCAAGCTCTCAGGCTCATTACAGGAGCCATGAAAACTACACCAATAACAGAGATGCAGAAGGTTGCTGGATTACAGACATTGTCCCATAGAAGAGACACAAAAACCATGATCCAGATGGAAAAGTACAACAGTATGCCAATGCACCCAATGAAGGCAAGACTAGATGATCTGGCATTGGGACGTCGAAAGCGTAGCAGCTTTGTGCATCGGGGGAAAAGACTTATAAGACAGCATCAAGAAGACCTATCCATGAAGACAACACCACTGAAGCCCACCCTATACCCTGTACCATGGGAGCAGGCCAGCAGTGCCCTCCAAATTAATACATCAGTCAGTGGTCTCACAAGTGGATGTGAGTATAATGATCTGCAAAAACGAACTGCTACATTGAGTATGATCCAAGAAAGCTATCCCGATCAATCATGGATACATGCCTATACAGATGGATCAGCAACTAATGCTGTTAGGATGGAGGTGCCGGTATCTTTATCTCATATCCTGACAACCACTATGAGACTAGGCACATTCCCACTGGTAAATTCTGTTCCAACTATACAGCTGAGGTTCAAGCTCTAGAGCAAGCTGCAAATATGATTTATAACACCAACTCTGACTGCCACCAGGTAGTCATCCTCACAGATGCACTGTCTGTCCTGCAAGCTCTCTTACTTACTTACTTAGTCGTTCCCCTTCTACCGTGAGGTGTAGAGGTTTGGAAGAGAGAGCGCCAGACTATTCTATCGGCTGTCTTCCTCCTGGCCTGGTTCCATTCTAGTCCTCGGTCCTTCAAAGATTGTCTAATGTTGTCCTCCCAGCGGACTCTGGGTCGTCCTCGGGGTCTGGATCCTTGGCTCTTTGTTTCCCATGCTTGTCGTGGTAGCCGATCTTCTCCCATTCTGCAGACATGGCCAAACCATCTTAGTTGGGACTGTTCTACTTGGGTCTGTAGGGGGTGGCATTTTAGGCCTTGACGTATCGTCTGGTTGCGTACCATGTCTCTTCTTGTTACTTCAACCACCTTCCTCAGATACCTCATTTCTGAGGTTTGGATCTGGCTTTTATGGGTTGTAGTCATTGCCCATGACTCGCATCCATATGTCAAGACTGGGACATAGGTGGAGCGGTATACAGCCATCTTCGTTTTCTTACCAACCTCTCTCTTGCTAAGGAATCCTCGATTTATGGCCTGAAAAAGTCTCCCAGCTGCTGCTTTTCGAGTGGCCAACTCTTCTTTGATGCCTCCCTTTCGGTCTATAATAGCTCCGAGGTATTTAAAGTGGTCGACCTGCTCCAGGACCTGTTCTCTCAGCTTAATCTGATGTCTTCTTTCTTCTCGTGATATCACCATGGATTTTGTTTTAGAGCTGCTTATGACCATCCCTCTCTTCTCCAGCTCTTCCTTCCAGACTTGCAGGTTGGATTGGAGATGTGCCTCTGATTTAGCAATCAGGGCAACATCATCAGCAAATGCCAGCTCTGAAATATAGACCTGTCTCATCTTCCAGTACCCCACTGAATACTTTCTTGTTCTCTCCTTACATGCCTTGATAACATCGTCCATAAGGAGTATGAAGAGGTAAGGTGATAGGATATCACCTTGTCTTACACCAGTGGTGGTCCTGAACTCTTCTGACTTATGGTTTGCTGTCCTCACATAATTTCTGCAATACTTGTAGAAGCTCTGTATAGCATGAATCAGAGGTGCTGGAATATTCTTCCTTGCCAAACAGTCCCAAAGTTTGCTCCAAGGGACCCTGTCAAACGCCTTTTCCAGATCTATGAAACAAAGATGGATCTCACTCTTATACTCAAGGGCCTTTTTACTCAGCTGTCTGAGTGTGAAGATTAGGTCTTGAGTACTTCGGTTTGCTCGGAATCCGCACTGGACCTCATCCAACTGTGGCTCAGCTAGGCGTCGGAGTCTCTGCTCTAGGATTCTAGAGTAGATTTTTCCAGGGACACTGAGAAGGGATGTGCCTCTATGGTTTCCACACTGTCGATTGTCACCTTTTTTGAAAATTGGTGTTATGATGGCGATCTCCCAATCCTTTGGTATGGTCTTGTTGCACCATGCTGCCTGTAGGACCCTTAAGAGTAACAGGTCGCCTGATGCTCCCATGTACTTAACCATTTCTGGTGTTATACCATCATGCCCTGCTGCTTTGCCCATCTTGATTTTCTCCAGTGCTGCCTTCAGTTCTTCCATCTTTATGTCATCTTCATCACCACTGGTTTCCTCTTCTGTGCTAGTGGTTATCATTTCTGATGTTTGACCTTGCTCACCATCAAGCAGTTCTGAGAAATATTCTTTCCATCTTTCCATTACTTCCTTCGGGGCAGTAAGCAATTTGCCTTGCTTGTCCTTTATAAATTTGAGAGGGCATTGCTTTTTCTTTCTCATGTTCTTTAGGGTCTTATAGAACAATTTCTGGTTTTCTTGTGCATCTTTTTCTAGCTTTTCTCCAAATTCTTCCCAGGACTTCTGTTTTGCTGCTAGCACTTTGCCTGCAAGCTCTCAAGGGTGGTAAACTCCCGCATCTGAGAAATGAACTAAACAAGGTAGCTGCCAAAAAGGGAACCATACTTCAGTGGGTACCATCTCATTGTGGTGTACCCGGAAATGAAAAGGCAGATAAACTTGCAAAAAAGGGAGGAGAATGTGAACAAGAAGATAATGAAGTCACATACTTTAAGAAAAAGAGAGCTATCCAGACTATCAGAAGAGAACAGAACCAACCCAAAGACGACTATCACACTCTCGACCGGCAGGGACAGATAACTATTTTTCGACTCAGGACAGGGCATAACAAACTGAATAAACACATGCACAAGCTACGATTGTCTGCTTCACCACTGTGCACATGTGGATTAAACGAACAAACGGCTGAGCATGTTCTACAGGACTGGCCTCTGTATGACCAGTTAAGAAAGATATACTGGCCCAATGACTCAACACTAAACTCAAAGCTATATGGAGTTAAAGAGGAACTTCAAACAACAGTCGAATTCATCATGAGAACTCGTCTGACGGTGTAATCATCAAAGATGCGATCGCAAGAAGAAGAAGAAGAAGAAGAAGAAGAAGAGTGTCTTGTGCAGTGTTGTTCTTCTCGTTATAATTTCGTATTCTCACTTCTTTTATGTTGTTATCCGCTCCGACTCTGTGTCTCCGTTACTTCAATATTATTGTGCTCGTACCGTGCGATCTGGCTGCACACAATACTCATTGTAAACTTGCCTCGCCTCTCGGTCCATTATATTCTATTACTAGCCAAAATAATACTTGGGTATTACTGGCTTTGTGTAAACACCACCGAGACTTAGGGTCGATTACCTCGATAGTCTGTTGATGTAAGGTCCCCCTGTTGTGAAAGCATTCCAGGTGAATGTTGTTGCGTTTACAGGGCTCACGCCGAGCGCTGTCTATTGTGAACAATGGATTTAGACAACAGACGGCTTTCGCATACCGTGAGAAATTTACCAACAAAATATTGGCAATAGGTCTTAAGAATTGAAATGCAGACTTAGTCGCGTCCCGTGACATATGTCCCCTGCACGAAGTCTTAGCTCGAGAAGACTCCTGCGAGTCAGGATGCATTTTACATTCCCTATTGTCGGCTGAGGTTATCTTCTCACTATTCCTATCCCCATCTTCCTCGGTCCAATCATCCTTCTCCTCGTCCAAATCATTCTTCTCCTCGCAATCTTCCTCAGTTGCTTCTTGTGTCTCAGCTGTAAATAGCTGATCCATTTCTTGTTTAAATGTCGTAGCCGTGGCCATGAGTTCTCGCCCCTAATCGACTAAGTTCGCAGAGCGGGCTGTGATTTTCTGCACGCCTGCAGATGACTGTCTAGCCGCATTGGGCTGCAGTACTGAGTTCGGATTTCCCTTATTCAAATGCTTTGTGGCTGCTCGTGTCGGAAGGTTGGCCGATTCAGTTATGTGTCTGTCTAAATATCTCTTTAACAGAATAATGTTATATATTTCCAGCTGATTCTCCACTGGAATCTTATACTTGGTTCGAGATGCCTTCTCGACCACTGCGTATGGCCCATGCCATCCAATCAGTAACCTGTTCTACTTGCTAGGCATAAACAGTAAACTTTGTGCGCCTATCTCTAGCTCACATCTGGGACCATTCGTATTATATTCTCTGTCATGTTGACGCCTCCTCTTCCTCATACGTGGTCTGTTTACCTTACTAGTGGCTTCCTCCGTTTTCTCATGATTTAATGCCCCTCTCTGGCGTTCAAGGAATGATCTGATAAATTGATCCATGTCCCTTGCGATTCCCCGCCCATAATAATGGTGGGCGATTCTTTGCGTAGTGATGTATTGTCTGACCTGACCACTAGATTCACTAGCATGTCCCATACCTAAGATTTAAAATCTATATCGTGCTGGTACTACCTGTTGCTCATACTCATATCCGCGCTTTCCTACTTTCCTAAGGAGTTGTCCTTGCTGTTTAAAGCAGTCTCCTGGTTGCGCTGGATTGTCCCCCTTCAGTCTCTTCTTGAAACAAGGTTCTACCAATTTGTCGTTCTTGTGAGCTTGTCTCAGCTCTTGCGGATGGAAGTCAAACTCGTCTCCTTGTCTCTTCTCCTTCGCTTGTTCACCTGTCTGCCCTGCAGCTGTGACTCTTGATTGACGAGTGTCTCCTAAACTCACATATTTGCAGCCTATAATGAATTCATACCTATGATCATATAAAACTGCCGTTCGTAGTTCTCCCTTGACACATCTGCCTTCAATGGGAGTCCGGGCGATAGCCGCCATCATTGGAGGATCGCCGTTAACTGTGAACTGAATTTCCACAGTTCCATCACTCAATTGTTCTGGTCTAACCAGTCTTGACCTGAATATTGAATCGAATTCCAGCCTGGAATCGAATATCTCTTCCCCTCTTTCTCTATTGACATATTTGCGTTCCGTGGGAATCCAGGAGCTAGTTGCCGTCCATGAAAGATCACTTTTCCTTCTCCACCCTTTTGACTTAGCAATCCGGGTAACATTCTTTGCCAGGTTTAAACCCCTTCTTTCTCTTGAGTGACCCCTTCTGCCTGACATCAAATCTCTTTGTGTCTTTCTTCGATCTGTCGAAATAAAAAGTGTTTCCCCACTTCTTTCTTCTGCTAAACAATCTTTGAATCCGACGACGGATCAAAGTTGGCCATTGTTTGTCTTTATTACGTATCTTGTGTATCTTGTCCGTGGAATGGTCATAATTCAAGATACGGTGCAACCCATCTGTCCTTTTATATCGGGTACAGTGTGTTGTAAATTTCGCGCGTCGGCGCAGTGCCTTGCCTAAAGCGCGTACACCAAGCTGTTTCCTTTTGTGTCGCCTGGAGTCTTTCCGTCTGTCTATCCGCTTAGTTTTTGTCTCGCCTACATATAGAATCGGAGTCCCGTGGGTGTTGAGCTGCTGTGTCCCCGCCGGCTCTACCACACTGTTCTCCTGATGATCCTCTTCTACCTCCTTTTGAAGAGAGTCGGGGGGTGCCTCCGGGTCCGTCGTCCACCCTGTCCCGATAATAGTATGTGCTGTTATACGTCCTAAAGGCACACATTTCTCTCCGTACGTTTTAAAAGTGGTAGGATCTGGCTTTCCCTCGTCTAGGGAAAATTCAGACTTAGGCGACTTGGACATCTGTCTATTTCCGTGAATAATAGCGAATGCCCGCTCATGTCCGGTCTCTTCCTTCCACGTAGAAAGGCCGGGGGAGTGAGGTAATAGTTGTCCTCCTGATGTCAGGAGACATGTACCTGTTTTCTTTTTCCCTGTGATGCCAGGTGAAATTGTTTTATTCGAAGTCCCCTTGCAAGATCCATCGAAGGTACCGCTTGCAATTAGAGTAGGTTCTTCTGTGCCTTTTAATAACTTTCCATTATCTCTGCAGAGGTGTCTGGAATCCACCGAATCCACACCCAAGGAAAGCGGGCAGGGTGAACCCTGCAGTTGTGGTTCCAAGGGGCCCGTAGAGGTCTGCTCACTTCGGCCCTGTTCATCCGCAAACGTGTGCCGATGAATGACGGTTTCTGCCTTCTCAGAATCAGCTTTCCACTCGGGTTTCTTTGCACCTGACGTAATGCAATGCGAAGAGGGTGTGTCTTCTAGGCGATCTGTTAGCTCATCTGCCCCGTTATGGGCCAAACTAAATATTTCTGGTTTAACTTTTGTGGGTTGTTCATGTGCTATAAGCAATCTCTTCATCCGAAGTTCGTGCCCTCTTTCTGCCTTGATTCTCCTATCCTCCCATTCTCTTTCTTCCTTATTTCTCTCTAACTCTGCCTCTCTGATCATCCTTGCAAGCTCTTCTTCTAGTGCTAGTTTCCTTTCTTGCTCTTCTTTGTGCGCAGTTAACATTTTTTTCCACATATTCCATAATTTCTCCTTTTTCTAGTTTTAAACTAGTTGCTTCCTGGATAAGCGCAGCGCGAATTTGCAACCAATCTGCCATGATCAAGCTAGAATTAAATCTGCCTGTCGCAACTCAAAATTATGTGAGAGAAACAATAAATTTTAGAGCAGAAAAAATCGAGCCCTTTGCCAAAAGGAGAAACCACAACAAAATTTCCCGTACACTTCGCTATAACCTTTACACCCGTACAGATAAATGACAATATTTAAAAAGCCCTGACCATAAAAAGTCTGACCATAAACAGTCTGCCTCCTAAGAAAACAATAACAAAATGTTTCGTCTCAGTAGCTTAGCCGCTATTGTCCACTTGTGAACAATAGGACTACACAATGTCGGGTCGCTCGTTCAATGCGTCCGACTTCAACAATGCCTATTGTTAGAGACCCACATGGTACTACACGTATACTGAAAGTTCAGGTAACTTTATAATGATGACAACAAATCAATAGTGGTAACTAGATGCAGTAAATAAGTGTAAATAAAGTAAAATGGTATAATATTCTAACATATGTCAATGTCTTTTTTAATGTAATATGAATATCTAATCTAATTTAATATGAATATCTAGTTATCTAATATTCTAATCTGTATTATTTCCCTCTACCTAAGTAGAATAAGGAACAGTATTGAAGACAGTGAATAGGTTTATGCAAAATTTGCAAACAAGAATTATTTAATGTTTTAGTCTAGGGCAAGTCCCAAGGTACTATCCAGGACGACTGCCTCCACTTATGTCACAGGGTTATCCCGAAGGGTAACCAAAGAGAGTTATCTGTGTGGTACCGGCTTGGTCAATGGCTCAGATTTGCCTGGCAACCGGTTTGAAATAGGCAGCAGGAGTGAAGAAGGCGAATGTAAGAATCTGGGATTAATTCCTCGCAGACAGTCCCAGTGATTCTGGATCTCGTGACACTATAACTCTTACCACTCTATCCCCCTCTCTATATTATAATGCTAACGAGCCTCCACCTCCCCTATTACACTGAGTGAACAGAAGAGGAAGAAAGGAAGAAATGTATGTCTCTTTCGCACACTTTCTTTCCTTCTCTATATAGTTAATTAACGTGTGTTGGTAAAGCAAACCCAACTACAACATATATTAAATTACTGAAATATAACAACATTCAATTACACTAATACAAATGCAACTAGGAATGACATTAACTATCCCTGTGAAGAAAGATATTAGTTAATGCAAATACACAAATGAATCTTAAATCTATGCTATGGGATGATAATGATGAAATGTAAGCAACTCCTAAATACTAACAAAAGGATATCTCGTTTCGGGTCTCTGACTGACTGTCAATATAACTCTGGGTATTTGTATACACTGGACAAGTCTTTGTCTGCATTCAATAATACTGGACGGTCCACTTTATTTCGTCAGGTGTCGATGGCCTGTTCTTTTGTTCCACACAAAGCGAGTGTTGACATTGCCACGCGCGTCTGAGGTGACGTGTTCCTAGGTTGTGTTGAAGCAATGTTATGCGGTGGAGACTTCGTCTGATATGCAGATGTCCATGTGTGGTGAAGATATTTTCCTCAGGTGGTGATGATGGTGAAATCTGGTATATAGTTGAATTTGTTTGCGCATCAGTTTTACGGGGAGAATCTGTCCATTACTGCAGGTAATTTAGGATCTCGATAAATTTTGTAGGCACCGGGTTTACAAGATCTGCCGTCTGCTCTTGCCACTTCTGATCAAGATTTCTCAAATGCACTTGTTGTAACAACCGTCCGTTTGCTCCTGCAACTTCCTATCATTAAATTCACGTGGACAGCTCTTAGTAATGCAGCAATCCTTCTGGGTATTGTCTGCTTACTTTTCTGTGTGGGTGGTCGATGATAGAAAGCTCCTTCACCGCCTGGCAAATTCCTTTCTGACCCCCGTGGAGTATGGGTAGGTTTGGTGCCGTTAATTATCTGTGAGATGCGTGTCGTCGCAGTATCTCGGGTCGGCCCTACTCTTTTAGCTTGTCCCGTAATTAACTCCAACAGGGTAGTAAGACGAAGGGTGAGTTATGGTCCCTGTCTCTACCACTGCGATGGATAAAATTAACAAACCCTTTGTACGTACCCCGTAAACTATGTTACGCCTTTCGCGTGTCTTGTATGTGAAATCTTATCACTATAAGGAATGGCTGCGCGGTGTTTACTGCACGGTTAACAGGTAATGTAAGAGGCAAAATAAAAGTGTCTGGTATTTACTTCGTTATAGTTACTGGAAACTGTGTAATTTTATAAATATAATAATTCTCTGCATGGTGTTTATTGTAACCTGTACTTATGAGTATGAAATATAATATTATAATAAACGTGAATGGTATTTACAGTGTTATATTTATGGAAAATATGTATATATTATCTGACTGAAGTTACGATATAATAATGATAAGGTACAAACTATATTACACTAACCTTGGTGTCCATATAACGAATTTCACTGACACACGTCCTGAAATCTTCCTCGTGAAATCTAGAACCCAAGTAGGTTGGCGGAATGCAGTCTCTTGCAATGCCAAGCGATAAATTTAGTTGGGTTATATATCGTCTGAATCGCCGTTGGCGATTTTTCGGGTTCGCTTCTTGTGTCATGTGAAATTTCGTTTGTTTTCCTTTAGTCAGACCTTCCGTCCTCATTACTGTGTAAATTTCCTGTAATATTTTGCCATTATCGTTTTCTTGTTTTTCCTCTCCCAGACAATCTGTCTGCGTCGTCTTTTGAGTGTCTTGTGCAGTGTTGTTCTTCTCGTTATAATTTCGTATTCTCACTCCTTTCATGTTGTTATCCGCTCCGACTCTGTGTCTCCGTTACTTCAATATTATTGTGCTCGTACCGTGCGATCTGGCTGCACACAATACTCATTGTAAACTTGCCTCGCCACTCGGTCCATTATATTCTATTACTAGCCAAAATAATACTTGGGTATTACTGGCTTTGTGTAAACACCACCGAGACTTAGGGTCAATTACCTCGATAGTCTGTTGATGTAAGGTCCCCCTGTTGTGAAAGCATTCCAGGTGAATGTTGTTGCGTTTACAGGGCTCACGCTGAGCGCTGTCTATTGTGAACAATGGATTTAGACAACAGACGGCTTTCTCATACCGTGAGAAATTTACCAACAAAATATTGGCAATAGGTCTTAAGAATTGAAATGCAGACTTAGTCGCGTCCCGTGACAACTGCTCACGCTCGTCAAGGTTGTCGGGTGTAGCTCGTTTCCCAGAAATGTCAAGGAGAGTCTACAAAGTTGGTCCCTCGTCTTAAAGCGTAGGCCACGTGTCCCTTCTTGTTTTAGAGATAGTACTTTCTGCTGGTACCACCAATAACTATGATACAGAATAGAAACGAAACGCTCTTCTGAGTATTGCGTTTCCCGACACACACTTATGTGTACCCTTTCTTCTATCCTACTATCCCGTTTATCACAGAATTTACCCTCGATGAGAATTAAATTTAATCCCTCGGGATAAAACTTTCTTTACATTTAAATTGAATAGCCTTAGCTTTACATTACATGTAAATGAAAAGGTTAATAGTACAGATAGAATATGTTTACATTTACACTGAGTGAAAAGTCTTCTCTTCTTTGATCCTTAGCCGCCGACCGCCAAAGCAGTCAGTGGCCCTTACGCCTGGTGGCGTCTTGTAGGGCAACAACAAATTGACTTCTATTTGCTCGGTTGGCGGCCATCCTTCGTACAGTGCCCCAACTCTCGTTCATTCTTTGCATCTCAGCCTCCACAGTCCTCCGCCAAGTTGTTTTTGGTCGGCCTCTCTTTTGTTTTCCTTCAGGGGTCCATAGCATAGCTGTTCTTGTGATGGCATCGGGGTCTCTTCTGAGGACATGGCCATATATATATATATATATATATATATATATATATATATATATATATATATATATATATATATATCACATCACATGTTAGTAATATAAAATGTAAAATGACAACTTACGCCAATCCTGGCTCACATACTTTTTTTCTCAGATGATTAACAGAGACTTGAATCGACCTCTTACATGCGTCTGGGGTGTCGTTTCTTTAATAAGATTATTCCCTCCATGACTCCATGTGTTTTCAGTTTCCTGAGTCCCGGTTTCCTTATTAAAATGAAAGAGATTTCCTGGGCTGTTTTTGTAAATCCGTCAAGATTCTCAAAGGAAAGGTCCGGCCTGATAAAAGGAATTCTGAATTCTAACTCTTGCATGGCCTGGTATCGTCGTGGCAAGCGATCTTCACAGTAAATTTTCACAGTGAAAAAAATACTGAAACGTGCCAGGTTATATGCCTGTCCTACCCCCGCATCTGTTTGTTATGGAGCTCAAATGATCAGCCAATCTGATTTGAATATTTTGCATGACTCATCTAGTGCAAAATTTCAAACATTACTTTTCTGAAAATGGGCTGTAAACATCCGATTGCCCTGTGTACCAACTCACAATCGCATCGGTAACCTCCCACGACAAAGTGTGTAAGATGTAACAAATTATTACTTTCATGTAAAGCAACCTCTTTATAACAAGGTGTACCGGAAACGATTATGTCATTCTTGGCTGTCCAGAATGTGTCGCACAGACGATTAATCTCTTATCTGTCGCGCCCCCTGGCCTAATATTGGCAAAGCTTTGCCACACCCTGGCAAACGCGATGTATTATCACCAACAAGGGGTGTAAGATGTTTGAATAAATCTGCTACATAGCAAACTGAAAGAAAATGGTACTAATAAAATCAGTACAAAAATGTAGCTGATACTGCCGTAGTGAAACAGAGATCGAGAGGGGTCGCCCCATTCTATCTATCTATCTATCTATCTATCTATCTATCTATCTATCTATCTATCTATCTATCTATCTATCTATCTATCTATCTATCTATCTATCTATCTATCTATCTATCTATCTATCTGTGACAGTGCGAAGACGATGTGTGAAGAAGAATAAGAATTCGTGTCTAATGTTGTCGTCACACTCTCTGGCCTACTTTCACACACGTTCCGCAGTCACAGAAAAACTCTCTTGATGACAGGGGTCCCACTTTTATTAATGAAACCCTATCAGGTAGCACATGAATCATACAGAAACAATGTTGTCCACAAGTTTACTTTGAAGGCAATTCCTAAGCAACACCGTATAACCTAGATATTTCGGTATTCTCTACGTAACACCATATAATAACCCAGCACAGACTGTTGGACTCTCTGAAATAAAATGAAACAAAATAAACTAGCATCGTACTAATGGACAAACATCATCTACGTAATAATACACACATATGTGTGAAAAAATGCAAGTACATGCACTTACATGACCATGTGTGTGTGTGTGTTCATGCAGGTCTGCGTATATGTGTAATCAGACAATAAACATATCTCAGTCAACAGTAATGCCTTCATACTCATACTAACTACATCATCACTCGAGAGAAAACTTAATTGAAGCACTTCTATCTATGATGAAATATTCCACACTGGTCTAAATGACATCAATTTATCAGTATCTTAGAGGCATAGCTGCTCTAAAGAACAAGCAGATATATATACTCTATTCTTACAGCTCTATACTAAATGTAATAGGCATAGACTACTCACGGAGCTAGAAGGTACCCTAATCTTTCTCTCACAATAATCACTGATGTAAAATTAACCACACTTACGGCTCACAAGAATGCAATATAACTATGGCTTAACACTACACCAATAATAATAATAATGGTAATACGTACACACTTGTATACAGCGCATCGTGGCACTAGAATTCCTCTAATAAAATCACTTTAGTACTTTACACATTTAACACAGTCTCACGGTTAAAAATAGCGATGAGATATATATACGTGAAATTACACTAGACCACACATACATCGCAAATCAGTTTCTATCAAACTATAGATAGACAAACGCTAATAAGCAATAACTCTAAACCTGAAAGTCTAATATTACTTTACGTTAAGTATTATAAAAATGTACTCATATGCAAGCATACCTCTATGTCGTTAGTTCTCTTAGCGCAGACGCAACATATGCGTATCAAATCCTCTACCTCACTGGTGTATCGTATCGAGCATGCATACCGCACATGAAGACGATCTGGCACTTCTTAGCTCTCTGACTGAAGCCTTCAACTCTTCTAGTTTAAATCTACATCTCCACCCCTGTACCACATGATAGCCACGCCAAAAATGTCAGGCAAAGCTCCTCCCATCCCTCTAGGGAGCAAATCAAGAGTCCTATGCTCAGTTTGGATGACATGAGATCACATCTTAGTCAAGAGTATCTTCCTAATCGACACAACTCAAGGTCCGCCCACTAATGGGCTGTTACATCCCACGATATCCGTTGCCCTACTCACACTTCTTACGGTTTAGTGTTCAAAAAGGTGTTTTCCTCTGGTGTCAGACAGCGCCGAGATGTCAAACAACCGAATTTGTCTCCCATTAGATCTTCTGCTTCTCACACGTCTGTCTTCTTCACTGATGGCAAAGGTGTGTTTCGTTTAGATCGCCCATTCCCGTGTGTGAATGTCACATGAGCGCAAATATACACCGTAGACAAGATCGACAACTAATTACTCAGTCTAAAATTACATCTTTCTGGCCACACGGTCACATATCTATCTATCTATCTATCTATCTATCTATCTATCTATCTATCTATCTATCTATCTATCTATCTATCTATCTATCTATCTATCTATCTATCTATCTATCTATCTATCTATCTATCTATCTATCTATCTATCTATCTATCTATCTATCTATCTCTCTGCCTGTCTGTCTACCTACCTATTTCTCCCTCTCTACCTGCATATCTATCTATCTATCTATCTATCTATCTATCTATCTATCTATCTATCTATCTATCTATCTATCTATCTATCTATCTATCTATCTATCTATCTATCTATCTATCTATCTATCTATCTATCTATCTATCTATATGTCTGTCTGTCTGTCTGTCTGTCTGCCCTCCTGCCTGCCTGTCAGCCTGCCTGCTTGCCTGTCTGCATCTGGAAAAAATATTTAGCAAGACCTTTAATTCCTCAAGGAGCCTAGGCTTTACCACATTTATGCCACGTCATCCTGTCCTGTGCCATCTGTTTAAGACCGTTTCATGTCTTTTCTTGTATGTCTCCATTTCCCTTCTCCATGTGTCTTTCATCTTGTCCTACATCTCTGGCCATGAAAATTCCAGAACAAGGAATGCCTTGTAATGCCATGAACGGATTTCCTCAGCTTCACAAATAGAATCATCCTTGAGATTAAAAGAGCCCATCGACAGATAATTGAGATAAGAACTAGCAGGTTTTCGACAAAACAGATCCTACATAGATCATATAGGCACACTGTAAATAATTGTCGAAGAGATCTTTGAAATAAACTTACCGCTTTACTTCGGACTTGTGGACTAGGAAATGGCATTTAAAAGTGTAGATGGAGAATCTCCTTAAAAACTTACGAGACGTTATAGAGTCGCTCTTAAGTTCATTAGCCTGATACAGAAAACATATAAAGACAGCATGGAATGTAGGATTCTTTATAAAGGACAACTTACAGAACCCTTTTAGATACGAGGTGGAGTGAGGCAGGGATGCCAGTTATCACCATATCTCTTCTTACAGACTGTTGACTACAGCAACAACCAATAGAATTTAAATTCACCAGACTCTGACAAAACATCCTGACGGTTTAGATTGTGCCAATAGTCCTTTAACCGTAACAAGATGCAGGACAATATGAGGACACTGGATGAGAAGTCAGAGCAACTGGATCTGAAAATGGAGAGAGAAAAGACAGCCATTAAGAGGAAAAATGCGACAAATAATAGCTAGATTGCGCTTGTGGAAACACCCCTACCAGATGTTGACTCACTTATGTATCTTGCCAGCTGTATAGACAATGACGGAGGAACACACATAATTGAGTCAAAATATATCAAAATAAGGGGGTAGGGGGGAGGCCACGAAAAGCTTTCATTGCGTTAGAAAATATAAAGAAATTATGTCCTATAGAAAAATCAAAATCTTTAACTCAAATGTAAAGGAACTCATATTGTATGTGTCACAGCGTATTGTTTGAAAGTCCGTAGCAATCCAGGCAGGTTCAAATCCTGGACTCACAGCATCAAAAACACCAACCGTGTCACAGCGAAATATTTGACATCTACCAAGAGCAGATGTGCAACACTGTCTTAATTCCTTTAATACTGGGAACAGTCACCAAAAACACACCCGACAATATGTGTCACAGCGTTCTTCTTCCTCTGGTTTGATCGTATAGTGGGTACCTGTTGTGATGTAGTGATTTGATGTTCTGCTGGACCGTGGTGGGGTTTGTGGGAAAACGAATTAACTCAAATTCCACGTTTAGACCAATGAAGCAACGATACGACTCCCATCGGAGTATATAAGGAAAACTCTGTTTCTTAAAAGTCAAATTCCTTTATTCAGTTTCTGTCATGATTAATTTGATTCACTCCAAAACCAATCCCTCACAGCATTGACATCATTCATCCCAAAGGTTTCTCCTTTCCTCAGAATCTCTGGGACAGTGTTCGAATTAATAACGTTTGACCTACAAGTCCGATTTCTTATATTTATAATGCCAACACTTTTTAGTCTCAACCGGACTTACCGCTTCTAATACGTTCATAATCGTTGTAGATGGGGTAGTTCATTACATAATCAGCGACTATAACATGTGATTCTTTCCTTCGGTTCCTTTTATTCTGGTTCTTTTCTACTGGGGTTGATGGAACGACCTCTTGATCAGGGGACATGTTGTAACTCTCCTGTCTAATGTGTGACCTCATCCCCGTTGTTCTGTATATGACGTCGTTGGTCTCTCGATGACTTTTCTTTTCCATAGCTCGCATCGAGAGTATTCTTTTCTCCTCCTTATAGTTAGTCCTTTATTCCTTTTTTATTACGTCATTTTGTTTGTATGTCACGGCTCCTGTGACATATTCACCCCAGGGTCCCTCAAAGAAAAATGATGTTCTAAAGCATCATTCCTCTCCGACTCTATCTCCCACAGATTTATTTTATACCCTTTCCTACTCTTCCCTTAATCACCCAATACTAACTAACGTGAACAAATTCTTTACAAATTCTAATACTTAAGTAATAACATGATTAACTTCTTAATTATCAATTAAACCTACAACTTTAACAAGTTTTACCTTCTTAAATTATATACCACAATCAACACTCAATTATGGTTCAGCCCTCACCTTACTCTCGTTTCTCACCACGACTGCAATTCAGCCTTTCAACTTATACTCGTTTCCCCCCAATAACTTGTACCTCTACTAATAACAAGACCCTCGCAGGTCTTCCCTCTCGTCTTGTTTCTTAATTCTATAGTACCTGTCGTTCCGCCACTGCATCCATGACACACCCCTTGTTCTGCCGTAATGCATTATAGTTTTCCCCAACTACAGCATCACGCATAAGTCCGTTGGGACTCTATTTATGCCTTTATACAAGAATTAGCTATCGCCTCCATCTTGTACATATAACTGCTATAAGCAGCTCTCAAAGATTCTCTCTTTTCCTCCTTTCTTTCTTACTCCTGTTTGCTATCTCATTTCATTCTCTATACTCTTCTCATAATTCTACTTATCTCTGGGTTTCGGAGAAGCCTATCTCCCTACAAGTCTCCACAAGACTTTAGCAATCACCTAAACATCTTTGCTCTCCACACTACCTATTAATCTTGTTCCCTCTCTGGAACTATCTCTCACCATTTACCTTATTCCCTAAAGTTCGGAGAATCCCATCTCCGCATAAATCTCAACAAGAGTCATTCCCTCGCCGCAGCATCTCTGTGCCCTCGCACTACTTCTTAAACTCGTTCCCTCTCTGGAACTTTTTCTCACAATTTTACCTTACCCTCTAGGTTCGTCACTCCTCTGTGACTTCCAAGTTACTCATGATTATCGTAATCATTCTTTTGTACATGCCATCTCTCATGACCCTTCATACCTCACCGTCCAATCTCTCAATTACTCACTCTTGATTTCGCCATCTCCTATGGCTCTTCTACCTCTCATATAATATCCCCGCCATTCTTCCCTGGCCTTACCCTACCTTTTTATCATTATCTCCACATTTTCATCATTACCGCCTCTCTACTTCACTCTCAAACTCCACTATTTTCGCTATAGTAGCTTCCTTGTCCCTATGTCTCTCCCACGAAATCTGTTTAGCAATTTCTATATTTGCTTCTTCCTTTATTTCTCTGACTTCGATCACAATTTGCTTGCTCTATCCTTCTCTGTCGTCTCACAATCCTTTCGTCATCTAACATTTTTGTCAGAACTATATCTACTTCATCTCTTGTTCCAGGGAAGTGTGTATGATACTTCCCTTCCAGCATCCGCCATACTACGGATCTACAGAGGTTAAAATCAGGCTGTGTTATGATGGCCTGTATCACCCTCTCCAGCTCCATCATGCTTGGTTCATCCACTTTAATTATTTTCTCCCTCTTGTCATTTCCCTCTTCTCCCACTTCTTCTCTCAATTTTTTTACCATTTCGCATCTCTCCGTGGACCATGCTTCCCTCATGTGACTCTCTTTATTTCTACCTCTTACATTTTCTTCCGTGTCCTCGTCCTCTGAAAAGTCTAAATTATCTTCTTCCTCTGAATAACTTGACTCCGAATCAGAGAACACGTCTCTATCCACTATTTTGATTCCCCAGTAATTTAGTTCCTCCATTACTCTCATTACCAGCCTGCGAATTTCTTCTTTTCTTTCTGAAAAGTCTGTATCAAATTTTCTCTCCAGAAATTTCTGTACATACTTTAGTACTACGGTGTCGGGTCTAGCTCCTCTCAATTCATCCTTTATCGCTTTCTTCATCTCTTCTATGCTTGGCTTAGCTACCTTGCTAATTTTCTTCTTCTCTTCCAAGCTTCTGTTAACTCTTTGTACTCCTTTCTCTACTTCCCGCTCTCTCTTCTTTTTCTCGAAATATGGACAATGAGCCTCTATCTCTTCATCGTTCTCTCTTTTTTTTCTATTTCTTGAGTTCTTCTCAACTTCTTCGTTCTTACTTCCGTCATTACACCAATTCCTACTTGGTTTGCTGCCCTCCTTAGATGCCTCCATCAAGTTCTTTCTCGTTTCTAATTCCTCAATCTCCTTTTCAATTCTTGTACACAATGCTGTTATCTCTTCTATTGTGGACATCTTGGAATCTCTGCCCTTTTTCTCCCTTTCTTGTCTCTTCTCCGACTGGTTTTCATCTCTCAATCTTGTGAGACGTTTTTCATAATCTGATGAATCATCCGACGATACATCAATCTTGTCATTATTCTCTCGTGCACCTGTAATGCCTAACCTTTCCTGTGCCTCTGAAATCCTTTCCGTCTGACTCATCAAGTCCTGAGAATCTCCCCGTCGTGTCTGGATAACTGTGGTCCCTTCTAGTTCCGTGTCCTCATTCTTCTCTTCCTTATCTGCCAGAAATCTCCTCTTATATTCCATCAACGGAATATCATCCTCACTCTCCCAATCTTCGGTCAGAAATCTCCTCTTATATTCCATCAACGGAATATCATCCTCACTTTCCCAATCGTCTAGATCTGCTAGTCCTTCTCCCCCATCTTCTGACAATTTCGTATACCTCATCATAATCGATTTACCTCTTCTTCTATCGATCTCCCTATCACTATTCTGGTGCTCTCTATTTTCTTTTCTCTTTTCCTTTTCTGAATTGGTTTTTGTCTTGTTCTTACCAGTTTCCATTCCTACTCTAGTATTTAGATTACTAAAAGGGTTTTCCATCAACGAATAATCTTCTGGATTCCTTACTTCAATATCGATATCTGGTGTTGTTACAAGGGTGGCTCTCCTTCCTTGCTTTTCTCTCTCTCTCATGCCGGGCTCTCCAATCCAGGGTCTATAGTCATCTCTCCGTAGTTGTTGAACATGAGCCTTCGTTGTATGATTCAATTTCTCATTCCATATCCTATAATTAATTAATGTTCTTTCTAGAACAACATAACCTTTTATCCATTGGTTATCAAACTTAGTGGGGCGCACATGCTTCTTATAGTAAACTCTATCACCTGGCTGAAATTCTTGTAACTTAGCCTTTTTATCCGCATAACGCTTTTGCCTCTCAAACTCTCTCTTTAATCGGTTTGTTACAAATTTATAGGCTTTGTGCTTTTCTTGTAATATAATCTCAGTGAAATCCTCTCCATAATATTTTCTCCTGTCTTTAAGTATCCGTTCGATCGGAAAGATGGGATCTCGCCCGTACAACAGATAGAACGGCGACATTCCCCTACTCTCACTTACATTAAATCTAATTGCCTCTAGGGCTTGTGTCAAAAATAAGTCCCAGTTCTCTATATTCCCTTGACTTATTTTGCTGTTGACATCATTTATAGTGCCATGCATGCGCTCATTCATCCCATTTCCCTGTGGCCTATAGAAATTCGTGGTAATATGCTTTATCCCTAATTTTTTTTAACGTTTCCTGAAATGTATTTCCCAAAAATGCTCTCCCATTATCGGTAAGAATAACCTCCGGACATCCATGTCTGGTAATGACTTCGGTAACCAAAATCCGAGTAATCGTAAGTGATGTCCCATCCCTAACAGCAAAACACTCTGGCCAACCGGTATACAAATCCAAGAAGTGTAGTATCATGCAGTTTCCTTCGACTGTTCGAGGATACGGCCCAGATAGATCTATACTAATTTTCTGCATCGGAAAATGGGGTCTATCCATCTCCTGCAGTGGGCATTTGATGGGTTTCATTTTCCTCAGTTTACATGTCTCACAATTTCCCACATGTTCTGTTATTATTTTGTTCATGCCTGGCCAGAAATATCTCCTCTTAATAATGTCCAACGTTTTATCCCTACCAACATGTCCGTTGTCATCATGATATTGGATTAAAATCATTTTTATCAACTGTTCTGGAATGTATTTCCGCCACCTATTTTCTGAGTCCTTTCCCGCATAATACACCTGCCCGTCCTCCGGCCATATAAAGAAATCGGCTACTTCCTCGGGATTCCTTAACAATTTCGCCTTTATTTCCTTAAGTTTCTGGTCCTTCTCTTGCTCCGCTACCATGTTAAATTCTTCCTGTTCCTGGTGTAGCTCCTCTCCTTCCCTTATATTCGATTCCTTCGTCAACGTCTGTTTAGTTTTATCCCCCTTCTCTTCTACCGCACATATTTGAAAGAATTTATCGCTGATATCTTCCGTTATTTTCTTAGAATCTCCACCTACTTCTCCTTCACTTGGTGCATAATTAGTCCTAGACAACAGATCTGCACAAGTGTTCTTTTCCCGGCTATGTGCTCTATCTTTAAATTGTATTCCTGTAAATTCAAAGCCCACGTCTGTAATTTCCTAGAGTTTTCCTTCTGTTTTGTCAACCATGTCACTAATGGTTTGTGATCTGTGCGTACAGTAAATTCTATCCCATGTAGGTAATAATCTAATTTTTTGTATTGAATAATATATAGCGTAGGCTTCTTTTTCCGTGGTTCCCCAATTCCTTTGAGATGGGCTTAACTTATGCGATAAGAATACAATGGGCTTTTCATCAATTATATACGGCAAGATTTTGTCTTCTCCTGGTTTATTCTCTTGTACCAGACACGATCCAATCGTTGTGTCGGATGCATCCGTATACAGGATCATCTTCCCTTTCAAGTCTGGGTGCACCAAGTATGGAATTTCCGTTAATGCTCTTTTTAATTTTTCCAGCGCCTCTTGACATTTATCCGTCCAATTAAAACGAATATTCTTCCTAGTTAGGTTGGTCAGAGGTTCGGCTATCTCCGAAAAATTCGCAATATGTTTTCTGAAATAGGCGAATGCTCCCAACACCCCACGCGTTTCCCTAACATTTTTGGGCGGAGGTATCTCCCGAATTGCCTGTACCTTCTCATCATCCGGTCTCGTCCCCTTTTTATCAATGATAAAGCCTAGATAGCGTATCTCTTTCTTCAAAAAATCACACTTTTCTAATTTCAATTTAATATTGTGTTGGCGCAACCTTTCTAACACTCGTTCCACATGTTCCAAGTGATCCTCTTTTGATCCCGCCGTGTGGATTAATATGTCATCAATGTAGGCCATAGCATATCCCTGCATCCCTTGCAACACTTCATCTATTAGTCCCATATAAGTGGCCGGGCTCCCTTTTAAGCCAAATGGTAGAACCCGCCAAGCAAAACTTCCCATGTGAGTACAAAAAGTACTCTTCTTTTTTGCGTCATTAGACATGGGTATACTCCAGAATCCAGATCTGGCATCCAGGGAAGTAAACCACTCTGAACCGCCTAGGGTACCCAATATATCGTCTATTCTGGGTAGAGGATATGTTACCGCCTTTGTGACTCTATTCAAGGCCCGATAATCACAACAAAAACGAAATGTCCCATCCTTTTTTTTTACTAGCACTACTGGTGAGGACCACTCCGATCGGGACCTTTCTATAATTCCTGCCTTTAACATATCCTCAATAGCTCTTTCAATAATTGTCCTACTTCTAAGGGGTGTACGGTAGGGTCTGGAATGTACCGGAGGCTGCCGTTGATCTGTCTCAATCTCCATAACTACCGTCTGGGTCTGGGTCACTTCTGCATCAGACAACGCGAAGATATCTTGATGTTTTATCACAAATTTTTCCAGCAATGCTCTATGTTCTTCTTCGGCGTTTAATTTCTTCCTCAATTCTTCTACTCTAGCGCTTGACAGAACTTCCAACGATCGTTGTTCTTCCCTTTGCCTTCTCCAGGAAGTGCCTGTGTCGGTCATATCCCTTTTATTTTGTTTTTCTAACTGATTTAGTTTGAGTGATCTATTAATCCGTTGATTCCATCCATGAGAGGTATCTCTCCATCCATTTCGATTTCCGCAATTTCGTTGCTTATTTTTATCATCTATTATGGCAATTAATCTAGTGTTTCGTTTCTGCTCATCCTCTACTCTTCTTCTATCTCTCCTTGTGTCCACTTCATTCTCTAGTCTCCCCCACTGCTCAATTCCAGATCTCATACCAATTTTATTGTTAAGTTTCCCTATAATACTACCTCGGGAAATTCGCGTGGTTTTACCAGAGGCGTTCACCAGCAACAGAGACAATTCATTATATCTTCCCAACCTCTGCATACCTTCTACTAATGATATTCCCGGCTCCTGTTCTATATCTCTGTCATTCATTTCTAATACCTCTACAGTGGTATGTGGCCTGAAATATGGATTCAATTTCACTCTTCCTTGTACATAGCTTATAGTGTGAGGAGGCAACACTATGGGTTTACCCAACCTTATCAAGGTGGCGATTTGTACATCGTTATCGATAGGCACCAAACTTTTCCTTATCTCTAATAGATTATTTTGGTAATCTAATCGTACTCCGAATTTTCTTAGAAAATCCCTGCCTAATATAACGTTTCTATAGATGCCTTTAACTACCAGAAACTGATGCTCAATAACTTCGTCCCCTAATTTGAACTTCAAATCAATCTCCCCAATAACTGGTAACGCCTCCCTCGATACTGACTCTAATTTTACTCTGCTGGGCCTTAGTTTCACTCTACCCCCAATTTTTTTTGTAGAATTCATCTCTTATAATAGAATAGCAGGCCCCACTATCTATAAGTGCACGGAACCTCTGTCTTCCTACTCTAATTAAACATGAACTTGGATCATCATTTAATCTTTTACCCCCCTGCCCAACTTCTCTTTTAAAACCTTTTGTTTTCTCTACCTGGTCAATATTGGTGCGTATACTCTTGCCGATTCCTGATCTCTTTGTATACCCGTTTTTATCTCTATTTCTAAGGTGAGGCCTCATTGGTTGTCTATATTTTCCTTTTCTCTCACTCAGTCCCGCCTCTCGCACTGAGTGGAACTCAAGTTTTCCTGTTGTCTTGCTCTACTCCTCTCGACAGGAGTATTATCTCTAATGGTTCTCGTTTGACCTAGGTTCCTTTGTCTGCATTGACCTTCACCTTGTGGTGGAACATTGTTTCTTCGGTGAGTCTGTTGAAATCCTCTCGAAGGAAATTCTCCCATTCCTTGTCTACCCAATCTTCTTCTCTCCTCAGGTCCCCATCTATCTACTCTAGGCAAAACATTTTCCCGATTGAAGTCCCATTCTGGATTTCTACCTCTGTAGGTGGACCTATGGTTGTACTCTTCCTCCACTATGTTTCCACGGTTGTATTCAATGCCTCTTTGTGGTTGTCTAAACCCCACGGAAGCATCTCTCTCACTTGTATGCCTATAATTTCTATCTTCTTTCCACTCGTTTCGTCGTCCGTTATGACTCTCCATTTTTCGCTTTTTACACACAGCTGCCACATGTCCCTTAGCATTACACAAATAGCATCGTTTTTCTTCTGCTATCTGTATAATTCCGCTCCTGTTTTCTCTGTCATTGTCTCTTCTATCCTGCTTGCTCTGATACCCAAGATAATTTCTTTCTCTTGGTCTATCTCTAACTGTCTGTCCAGTCCATCGAACTTCATTCTCTTTCCAATTCTTTTCTTCGTGGTTGCTCCCTGATCTTAACTGGAACCTCTTCAACAAATCTTCTTCTGCCAATGCTATCCGTATAGCATCATTCAAAGTCCTTGGACTTTTTCTTAGGAGAAGTAGTCTCATTCCGTCCTTGTATAAGGCATCAATAAAAATTCCAACTAACTGTCCCTCGATATCTGGACTCCGTATATCTTGTTCCCTAAAAACTTCTTCTGCCAGATTTTTCAATCTGTCGCTGAACAGCTGGATTGATTCTCCTGCTTCCTGTCTCACTCTTCTAAGTAATCCCCATAGGTAATGTTGATCCGCAGACTCTCCGTAACTGTTTAACAAACTCCTCTTCAGCTCTTCCCAAGTTTCATGTGGCTCTTCTTCAAACCTTCTCCTCAAAAAATCATTTACTAGATCATCACTAGTTAAAAAGGCCAATCGCTTCTTTTCCTCCTCACCTGCCCCTATGGAGTAAGCGTACCGCTCTATTTTGGCGATCCACTTTTTACAACCTCCTGCTTCTCCTCTATAGGTCTCAATATTTTGTCGCAACCCAGTCTGCCTGGTTTCCATCCTCCACCTCTCTAGGGCATTCGTGACATGTAACAATGCCAACGTATTTGGATCCAATCCTTGTCCCTCCGCCATTTTCCAAACTAATCCTTTACTCTCCTAAATTTAGTCAACTTTCGCTTACTACCACTTCTTAAGTCTTCTCTAGGTATTAATTAACAAGAACAGAATCTCTATATATATTTAAAAAAAATACATAATCTCTGACAGACGGAAACTATTTGCACTTATAAATTAGTTTAACTAATTATTTTTAACTGGCGTAGTCCTTGACTTAGGCCTTGCTGCCACGTTTCCGGAATCTTGATGGCTTTCAGAATCTTGATTGAAGACAACGTCTATGCTTTCGGAATCTTGATTGAAGACAACGTCTATGCTTTCGGAATCTTGATTGAAGACAACGTCTAAGCTCTCGGAACCTTGATTGAAGACAACGTCTATGCTCTCGGAATCTTGATTGAAGACAACGTCTATGCTCTCGGAATCTTGATTGAAGCCAACGTCTATGCTTTCGGAATCTTGATTGAAGACAACGTCTATGCTCTCGGAATCTTGATTGAAGACAACGTCTATGCTTTCGGAATCTTGATTGAAGACAACGTCTATGCTTTCGGAATCTTGATTGAAGACAACGTCTAAGCTCTCGGAATCTTGATTGAAGACAACGTCTATGCTTTCGGAATCTTGATTGAAGACAACGTCTATGCTTTCGGAATCTTGATTGAAGACAACGTCTATGCTCTCGGAATCTTGATTGAAGACAACGTTTATGCTTTCGGAATCTTGATTGAAGACAACGTCTATGCTCTCGGAACCTTGATTGAAACACACACCATCCACGTGTCACAGGTCATTGCGGTCCTTTATGATTACCTGCATCCCTCTGTCAGTTTGAGAGTAAGAATATTAGACCAGACTTCCTTTATTAGTGTCTCAGCGAAATTTTGAAATCCGCGACAATCCCAGCGTGATCAGAATCCTGGTCACTGGGACCAATAACACCACCCGTGTCACAGCGTATTGTTTGAAAGTCCGTAGCAATCCAGGCAGGTTCAAATCCTGGACTCACAGCATCAAAAACACCAACCGTGTCACAGCGAAATATTTGACATCTACCAAGAGCAGATGTGCAACACTGTCTTAATTCCTTTAATACTGGGAACAGTCACCAAAAACACACCCGACAATATGTGTCACAGCGTTCTTCTTCCTCTGGTTTGATCGTATAGTGGGTACCTGTTGTGATGTAGTGATTTGATGTTCTGCTGGACCGTGGTGGGGTTTGTGGGAAAACGAATTAACTCAAATTCCACGTTTAGACCAATGAAGCAACGATACGACTTCCATCGGAGTATATAAGGAAAACTCTGTTTCTTAAAAGTCAAATTCCTTTATTCAGTTTCTGTCATGATTAATTTGATTCACTCCAAAACCAATCCCTCACAGCATTGACATCATTCATCCCAAAGGTTTCTCCTTTCCTCAGAATCTCTGGGACAGTGTTCGAATTAATAACGTTTGACCTACAAGTCCGATTTCTTATATTTATAATGCCAACACTTTTTAGTCTCAACCGGACTTACCGCTTCTAATACGTTCATAATCGTTGTAGATGGGGTAGTTCATTACATAATCAGCGACTATAACATGTGATTCTTTCCTTCGGTTCCTTTTATTCTGGTTCTTTTCTACTGGGGTTGATGGAACGACCTCTTGATCAGGGGACATGTTGTAACTCTCCTGTCTAATGTGTGACCTCATCCCCGTTGTTCTGTATATGACGTCGTTGGTCTCTCGATGACTTTTCTTTTCCATAGCTCGCATCGAGAGTATTCTTTTCTCCTCCTTATAGTTAGTCCTTTATTCCTTTTTTATTACGTCATTTTGTTTGTATGTCACGGCTCCTGTGACATATGCCTGCACAACATGGAACATGCAGTGATTTCTAAATACAATATCTTAATTAATATATAACAGTATAGGGCATAAAGGCAAAGATAAGAAAGTACAAAAGAATTTTCTGCTAGAACGGTTGGTGTCGCCTACGCCTTCAGATTATTATTTGTTAACGAATAGCCGAACAAAACGGTACCCAATTTTTCAAATTTGTCCTTGACATAAACACCCACTTTTCCTAGTTCTAAGAAAATATTTGCCTAAAATGCATTGTGGAACGAGGAGGGGCAAGGATAGATGAAATGCTAATTCGTTTCGCATTGATTTTAAACTAAAAGCCAACTGTAGCACAGTGGCAAGCCTTGCCTTAGGGGTTTCCCCAATACGATGAAAAAGTTAGAATTATGGACACTACGTCATGGAAACATGTTTAGCTCTTATTATGAATGACCTAAGCTCTCGTATTTCGCTTGATATTACATGGAGAAAGAGTGAAGGAGAGGTAGTTTAAAAATAAACAACTAACATAGAAAAAAAGATAGAATTTTGAACCAAACCACATAGCCCATTAAAAATCGTAGATTCGTGTACCTGAAGACTTGCTGACCAAGAATATGGTGTTAGTTATATAAATAGTCCCTTAACTAATCAACTATTGATAAAACCATACATAGAGATCAGAGATACTGTCAGGTCAAGTCATATCTGCTTAGATTGGATCACATATTTTTTGGGAAAAAAGTAGGTGACAGATAGGCTAGGATAGTACAGTGAATCCGATTGGGTGGCATTTGAAGTGAGACGAAATATTATTGGCTGACCTTTGAATAAACATAAATAGCCTAGTAACGTAGAAAGGTTTGAATGATATTTTTTGAAAGACTGTTTACCCTTGTAAAATTAAGAGTGATTGGCTAACTGAATCGATATTGTCAGAATAAGCGTTAGGGGGGACGCCATTACTAGAAAAAGTTTCACCAGTGATAGATGAGATCAGGCTGTGCTTTTAAATACAATTTCTGGGCAGCCTGGACAACAAAACAGATCGAAACTGTGTCAGTCATCGTCTCTGTGTATTTCATTGAACAAACTGTGAGGTCCTGGGTACTGACGTTAATGTGGTACCAAACGCTTGAAAACTGGTTGATTCAGGACTCTGCCTGTTTACTACGAGCCCATGCTAGTGACTATTGCCTATCAAACAGGGAACAGATTGTCAAGCGAGCAGAGGAAAGGTTCAACCTATATTCTACTGCCAAGATAAGTTCTCGTTCGGCACCTGAGAGCTCAACTACAGAACTTTAAAAGAAGAAATATAAAAAGTGACAGTGAATAAAACTGGGACAAATATTTAATAGTTCCACAAGTGACAAATAGAAACAAACATTACTAAAAGGGTATGATTTCAAACAACAACCTAGTGGTACTACCAGTATTACCTTAAAGTAGGAGAACACTATAGACGTGGGAGCCGCGCTAGCGTAGTGGTTACAACACCGCTCTGGCGACCGGGTGATACAGGATCAAACCCGGGCGACGGCATTTGAGGATTTTTCGTCGACCGGGATTTGGACTGGATTAACTCGAGACCTGGCAAGGACATTTGAAGGAGTGTCGTCGACCAGGGACTGGTGGCTCCTGAGCCGACCCAGCTGCAATGGGTACCTCCGAAATCGGCGAGTATTTGCCTGAATGGCGAGGGACACCTGTCTCTGTACAAGAAAATAAAGGGATACTCACGTAAAATCAATGTCAGGTTAGACATAAAAAAATAATAACCTGAGATGTCGCCTCGAGTATTAGCGGGCGAACGCAAAAAAAAAAAAAAAACTACAGACGTATATTAGAAAAATGTTTATGTATGGACAGAGGATCTATTGTGCTATTTGACTGATGTAAATGATTATTTTGATTTCACTTTTAAATTGTCAGTCCTGATTCAACCAAAAATTCGAATCAGGATAATAAAATTGTAAAAATCATATTTACACAAATTTCAACCTCAGTCTTAAATAGGATAGCCTTTTAAAGTGTCGTTTGTATGTTATTGTGGTAGTACTGTGTGCTGTTGTGAATAATAAACTATTTGTTTGTATGTTTGTTGATTTTTGTATATTACACTCTACATTCATAACCCTAGACACTAAACGAAGTCATTTAATACAATAATAAATACATTTTGAATGAGATAAAAGAGGTGGTAGCGGAAAGGTACCCTGAAAAGTTCACAATACTATTGGGTAAATTCAGGGACCTTCATAGCTAATCTCATTTATTAACATATTAATACCTAACAACAAATTCATACCATCAAATCCACCACATATATTGGGGGCCAAGCCGGGATTTAAAACCTCTTCTACCACATATATTGGGGTCTCGCTCCTGGGGATTGAATTTCTCATAACACCAGCTATATTGGGTAGTTTGATTCTGGGATTTTAAATTCTTAAAATATTATCAAGTATATTAGGAATCTCAGAGAGTATAAAACTAAAAGCATTCCTTTTGGAGAAATTAAATAGTAGTTGAGCTATCAGTGCCTGTGGTTGTTCTTGGTTATCATTAGAAATTATTAGTCATAATTAGAGATTTGTATAGTTGGAAATTTTAAAGGTTGCATAGTACAAATGGCTGATCTGGCAAAGTTTCGATCTGCTGCTGTGCTGACTGCTAAGGAAATGAACATGGTGGGTCAGGCTTTGATCCAATATGTAACTTCAGAATGTGACAAGTATATTGAAAGAGAAGATAGGAAGTTAGCAGAAGAAAGAAAATTACAGTTACAAATTGAGGCTGACAAAGAACTTAAGAGGCTGCAGATTGAGGCTGACAAAGAGGCTAGGGCATTGGAGGCGGATAGGGTGGCTGAAATAAAGCGGCTCCAATTGGAAGAGAAGAAATTAGATGCAGAAAGAGAAGAAAAAGATTGACTGCCGAAAGGGAGGCAGAAGAAAGGAGATTGGCTGCAGAAAGAGAAGAAAAAAGATTGACTGCCGAGAGGGAAGCAGAAGATAGAAGATTGCAGAGGGAGCACGAGTTACGACTAAGGGAGTTGGAAATTCAAGGCCATGCTCCTGAAAATGGTGCCAGTCCCGTTGCCTCAGATGCCACTGCTAGTCAGGGAGCCTCAACCTCAGCTATGGGTTTTCATGTAGATCATTTTGTTGAGAAAGAAGATGACATCGAAGGGTACTTAAGTAGATTTGAACTTTTAGCTACTACATATGGGTTAGAGAGAGAGAGGTGGAGCCTCAAGTTATCACAAGGGCTTAGAGGAACGGCTTATGAAGTTTTTGCCAAGATGAGCAGAGATGACCAAGACAATTATGACATGCTAAAGCAGGCTCTTTTATTAAGATACGAAAAGAACGGAGAATTTTATAGAAAAAAAATTTAGGAATGCCAAACTACTGTCGGGTGAGACTTATCACCAGTTCTCTGCACGGTTAGAGACCTACTTGGAGAAATGGACTGCTCTGGGGAAAACCCAAGATCTTAAGGAGATGATCCTTATTGAGCAGCTAAGAGAGTCCATGGCTCCAGACCTGAGAAAGTTTCTCATGGAACAAGGTGCAGAGAGGCTGGGTGAGTTACTCAATGTCGCTGAGAGGTATCAGGCAGCCCAGCAGAGGTAGTTGGTAATAAAAAAGAAACAGGTAGACAATTTTAAGGCACCTCAAAACTTTAATAAGTTTGACCATAGAGACCAGAACAAAGGTAAGCAATATTTTGATAGGCCACGCAATGACTATAAAAATAAAACCTCACAATTCAATGAAAGGAAATATGATGACAGAAAACCTTTTTATAAAGGTAGATCATATTGTAGTTGGTGTCGGATGGACAACCATAACACCGAAGTGTGTAAAAAGAGACCTATGTTCATGGCCACGCTTCAGACCAGATCACAGTCTAAACAGGAGGAGGATAATCTGATAAATACCCCTCCAGATGAGATGAGGAAGGCGCAGGCTGGGGATAAGACCCTCAAGCCTTGTTTTAAGAAATTGCCCAAATGTCATACACCTCCAGGCAAAGGAGACTTCTATATGAAGAACAAACTGATATATAGGAAGGCTGGAACTGGATCCAATTGTCAGGGACAGCTGGTACTTCCTAAAAAGTATAGGGCAGAGGTAATAAGGAGCTTACATGTTGGGAAAGATGGGGACCATGAGAAAATAGGTACCATCATCCAAAAGATTGCTCAAAATTAGTATTGGACCGAGGAAATGATTGACATTGAGAATTTTGTAGAAGCATGTGGCATATTACATGAGGGAACACCCACAAGTGGGAAAATTGATCAGGACCTAGACACGCCACGGGGCAAAGTTAGGCCTGAAAATGGAAAGAAAAATAAAATTAATAATGTAGACAAAGTGGAATGGGAGCCCCCTTTTCACAGTCAATCTTCACTTGGATGTTTTACAATGGCCACCATGCAACGAGTACAAAGAAATGTTTTACCCTAGAATAAGCCGACAATCCCTCGGTCGGAATCATGTGAACTGGGTGAAAATAAAAGAGAGAGAAGATCTCTCACAAGGAATTTAAAGTGGGAAGAAAACCCCAAGAGAAAAATTGGTAGTGGTCGATTTGTGAATGATGATTCTAGGAAGAAAAATCCTCACTATAAGGCTTCCAATGGAAGAGACCATACCGGTGCATGGAAAAATAGGTCAACAAATTTAAAAGTCCATATGTAGCCTTGTTAAGGACATGGACCGATGAAAAGGCAGAAGAAAATATTACCTCATCATATCAATATGTGAACGAGCTGACCACTCGTCTTAAAACTGGCTGGAAACTTGCCAATGAAAATTTAAGACAAGCCAGGAAAAAGCATGCTGCCTATTACAATAAGAAAGCGAAGGATCGAGAATTAGCTGTGGGAGAGAAGGTGCTCCTTCTACTGCCCGGCAGCCAGAATAAATTGCAAATTGGATGGCAAGGTCCATATACAGTTCTAGAGAAGGTGTCTAGAACAAATTATAAGATAGATAAGAAAGGGAAAGAGAAAATCTATCATGTGAATCTCCTGAAGAAATATCTGGACAGAGAAAACCAGGAAGAGACACACCTACTGACCTTGTCTGTTGCAATGGAGATGAAAAAGGAACCACTCACTTCTCATGAATATCCTTTACATCCCTGTGAAACCGCTGCACAGGTAAAAATCAGCACACCCTTAACGGAAAATCAGAGGGAGAGGTTCAACAAGTTCTGAATACTCATACAGATGTGTTAACGGACCGATCCTAGGGCATACAAATTTTATTGGCTATGATATGAAATTCATAGACCCAACACCAATCTGTATGAAAGCCTATTCGATTCCGTTCGTCTAAGGAAAAAGCTTTAAGGGAGGAGATAGATTATCTGTTGAGAAATAAGGGATTATCTACCTCCAGTGAATCTCCCTACATGCTCCAGTGTGGTTCTGTTAATGTTTTCAACCCTAAATCAGAACACCGGTCATATTTCCTATAAGATTTTTCATGAAAAACTAATCTCGTCACAGGGTCAGGTGTTTTTTTTACCTGTCGATTTGACAAATCAGCTGTTTGCCTTACACGCGTGATGGTAGTAATTGTGTATCGCGAGACTGTGGTAGTATTGCCTGTGTTCCGGCTTTCAGCCCCTCCCTTTCTTTCTATCTTTAGTCCATCTGTCTTTCGTTTTTTTGGTAACGTAGTGTATAAAATGACATGAATGGAATTTTAAATCTAGGTCAGATTGCGTATCTCAAGGTTTTTCTTAGAAATGGAGTACACATTTTATTGTGTTGGGGAAACGCGTGTATGCTGCAGAAGGCTTTTACTATCAACGTGAAACGTTACAATTCGCCGATGAAGGAGAAAACAAGGGGGATTTCGAGTACAGTCATTGTGACAGCGCTGTTCTTTACCATTCTTCTTTCCTTTTATTGAAGTTATTTGTTAGGCTTTACATTTACGTTTTAATTTATATATGTGGATT
The DNA here is from genome assembly GCA_024509875.1 of Oreohelix idahoensis. Lineage (NCBI taxonomy): Eukaryota > Metazoa > Mollusca > Gastropoda > Stylommatophora > Oreohelicidae > Oreohelix > Oreohelix idahoensis. The sequence continues at coordinate 85,275 of JAMPIV010023037.1, read as the reverse complement.
AGAATTTCTCACGACACATGCTACGTCCATCTTATGACATTCTGCAAGAAAGAAGAGAAGCTACAAACATTAGATTTTATCCTTACTGATGAAATGAAAGTCTCTTGTCATGCGGGTCAATGATATCAATAAATAAAAAATTCTGTTACATAGTCTGCCATTGCTGAGAAGGTTACGTACACAAAGAAGATTCATCATCATCCATTTTCATTTGCGTTAGCAGGGACCACCACTCCAGCTGGTCCCTTTGCAGAAAGCCTGTGCCAAGCAGCAGTCACGTGCTCTTGCAGCTTTGGTGTCTGTGGCGATTTGTTTTACATGATGAGGTTGCCAGCCCCACGCACAACCTCATTTAAGTCGCCTAATACGAACTGCCCGATGGTGATGTTGTCCTGTTCTTTCTTGGTCTCTTCAGAGACAACACCTCACCCCGTCCTCCCAGAAACGACAGGGAAACTAAAGGATTACGGGTCTATTTAATACTTACTTTACTTTTTCCTGTCACTACTGCCGTGAAGCGTAGTGGGGAGATGAGGTTTACGTTCATGGGCCAAGTGTGTCGCCTTGCCTGCTATGAGCCCGTGTTGGTGTAGCATGTGTGTCGCCTTGGCTGCTGTGAGCCCGCGTTGATGTAGCATGTGTGTCGCTTTGCCTGCTGTGAGCCCGCGTTGATGTAGCATGTGTGTCGCCTTGCCTGCTGTGAGCCCGCGTTGATGTAACATGTGTGTCGCCTTGCCTGCTGTGAGCCAGTGTTGGTGTAGCATGTGTGTCGCCTTGGCTGCTGTGAGCCTGCGTTGATGTAGCATGTGTGTCGCCTTAGTTGCTGTGAGCCCGTGTTGGTGTAGCATGTGTGTCGCCTTGGCTGCTGTGAGCCCGCGTTGATGTAGCATGTGTGTCGCCTTGGCTGCTGTGAGCCCGCGTTGATGTAGCATATGTGTCGCCTTGCCTGCTGTGAGCCCGTGTTGGTGTAGCATGTGTGTCGCCTTGGCTGCTGTGAGCCCGTGTTGGTGTAGCATGTGTGTCGCCTTGGCTGCTGTGAGCCCGCGTTGGTGTAGCATGTGTGTCGCCTTGCCTGCTGTGAGATCGCGTTGATGTAGCATGTGTGTCGCCTTGCCTGCTGTGAGCCCGTGTTGGTGTAGCATGTGTGTCGCCTTGGCTGCTGTGAGCCCGTGTTGGTGTAGCATGTGTGTCGCCTTGCCTGCTGTGAGCCCGTGTTGGTGTAGCATGTGTGTCGCCTTGGCTGCTATGAGCCCGTGTTGGTGTAGCATGTGAGTCGCCTTGCCTGCTGTGAGCCCGTGTTGGTGTAGCATGTGTGTCGCCTTGCCTGCTGTGAGCCCGTGTTGGTGTAGCATGTGTGTCGCCTTGCCTGCTGTGAGCCCGTGTTGGTGTAGCATGTGTATCGCCTTGCCTGCTATGAGCCCTTGTTGGTGTAGCATGTGAGTCGCCTTGCCTGCTATGAGCCCGTGTTGGTGTAGCATGTGTGTCGCCTTGGCTGCTGTGAGCCCGTATTGGTGAAGCATGTGTGTCGCCTTGGCTGCTGTGAGCCCGCGTTGATGTAGCATGTCTGCAATGTTGTCTATCCATCCTGCTCTTGGTCATCCCCGTGTCCTTGAAACCAGATCTTCGGCTGCTTGTTTAATTTAGTCACAAAAAAGATGCTGCTCATAAAGTTTGTGGTAAGTAATGATGATTTACTAGGATCAAGAAGCACTTCGGAGATCAGACTGTCATTCTACGTCCCTGTTTTGACATTCTGCAAGAAAAAAAAGAAGATAAACGAAGCTTCAAACATCAGCGTTCTTTTAAAAAACAAAATAAAATCATAACAGATATGGTCCATGGAGATTATCCTTAGCCAATGCCGTTGTTAATGAGCTAAACCTATTCGTGTATCTTGTCGTCGTCAATAAATGTTATCTATTCAGATGTCAATACAGGTCAGAAACCTTTCCCGTTAATTAATAGTATAAAAACATGAATGACGAATAACGTATTTTGTGTTTCAACCTGTTTTAAAATGCACTTAAATGGCAGAGAATATAATTTGATACAGTCAGGGTAACTCTGAGCGTTCGGAAAGAAAATAAAATAAATGTATACGGTAAAGTACATTTACAGGAATTTTGGAAAACCAAACAGCCCAGCAGTTTCTTACTCCAAGTGCAAGATGTCGCGTGTAACCTCATAAGATCTAAGGAATGATGCAACCACGCACTTAGGACCCACACATTAAAGTTGGAAATGAGAAAAAAAAGGATGAACACCGTCTGGTTTTGATCAAACCATTTAATTTGCCTGTTTGCGTTGCGGATCTTCAAAGGCTCAGTCCTAGTTATCTAATCTGGGACCAGTGCGTATGAGGTTTCTGTATAACAATATGTGTAAAGAACGGAATATTTTATATTTAACTAATTATAAAGTGCAATCATCGGTTTTAAAAAAAAATACAAAAAGGTTAAATCTGGGTATTAAAGAAAAATGTATGCGGTAAAGCACTGTTACATGTTATTTTAACATGTATGTATTTACACGTGAGTATATCTGCAAAGTTGACAGGAACCGTTTGAGTCTTCATGCTTGAGACTTGACACAGGTAATAATCCGCTAACAAGAGATTCAAGCTGGACACTAGAAACTGGTGTTGTCTTGTTATCAGCTGACGTTTGACTAACTCGAGTGTGCCTAATCCGTGGAAAAAAAATAGAACGTTGAAGATCGTTCATTAAACATGCTTAAGAGTATCAACATCCGGTGTACTGGATTTTCCGGTATGAAAAATATAAATGAGCCGAAGTGACTATTTACACGTAAACGTTCCGCATTAAAAACAGAAGTACTTTTACAGGTTTAGAAAATTAGGAAAACAGAAACTGTTAAGTAAATTCATATTCCAAGTGTAAGGTGTAGCCTATATCCTAGCAAGATATAATGCGTTATGCAAAGAATTGAAGACAACACATTAAAATTGGAGAAGAAACCAAAAGGGCCATGCAGATTTGTTTTGCAAAAGTTCTATTTCTGTTAATATACTTACTTACTTAGCCATTCCTCTTCTACCCTGGCACGTAGAAGTTTGTCAGAAAGAGAGAGAGAGAGAGAGAGAGAGAGAGAGAGAGAGAGAGAGACAGCCATACTATTCTATCGACTGTCTTCCTTCTGGTCTGGTTTCAGGTAGTCCTCGATCATTCAGAGATTGTCTAATGTTGTCCTCCCAGCGAAATCTGCGTCGTTCTGGAGGTCAGATCCATGGCTTTTGGTTTACAATATTTGTCGTGGTAGCCAATGTCGTAAATTTATTTTGAGAGAAAGAGTCTTAGAAATAGTGGTCCGGTTTAGAGTGGAGAATGATGATGAAATCTCAGTGATAGAAAGGTTACAGAGTAACTAGTTGCTTCACAGTGTGCTGGGGAGAGAAAAGACAGACTTATTTACGACAAATCGTTTTTCTCAATCTACTCTTCATCCCTCCTGGTCAAACAATTATTTGCCAGTTTCCAGACACACACCTGCGCTCACACCGATTTGGTGCTTCAAACACACAGACGCACGTGGATACAACTATATTAAACAAATAGGGGAAATGTTGGGCTTTGGGTATTTCCAACACAGTGCTTACTTACTTACTTACTTAGTCGTTCCCCTTCTACCGTGAGGTGTAGAGGTTTGGAAGAGAGAGCTCCAGACTATTCCATCGGCTGTCTTCCTCCTGGCCTGGTTCCATTCTAGTCCTCGGTCCTTCAAAGATTGTCTAATGTTGTCCTCCCAGCGGACTCTGGGTCGTCCTCGGGGTCTGGATCCTTGGCTCTTTGTTTCCCATGCTTGTCGTGGTAGCCGATCTTCTCCCATTCTGCAGACATGGCCACACCATCTTAGTTGGGACTGTTCTACTTGGGTCTGTAGGGGGTGGCATTTTAGGCCTTGACGTATCGTCTGGTTGCGTACCATGTCTCTTCTTGTTACTTCAACCACCTTCCTCAGATACCTCATTTCTGAGGTTTGGATCTGGCTTTTATGGGTTATAGTCATTGCCCATGACTCGCATCCATATGTCAAGACTGGGACATAGGTGGAGCGGTATACAGCCATCTTCGTTTTCTTACCAACCTCTCTCTTGCTGAGGAATCCTCGATTTATGGCCTGAAAAAGTCTCCCAGCTGCTGCTTTTCGAGTGGCCAACTCTTCTTTGATGCCTCCCTTTCGGTCTATAATAGCTCCGAGGTATTTAAAGTGGTTGACCTGCTCCAGGACCTGTTCTCCCAGCTTAATCTGATGTCTTCTTTTCTTCTCGTGATATCACCATGGATTTTGTTTTAGAGCTGCTTATGACCATCCCTCTCTTCTCCAGCTCTTCCTTCCAGACTTGCAGGTTGGATTGGAGATGTGCCTCTGATTTAGCAATCAGGGCAACATCATCAGCAAATGCCAGCTCTGAAATATAGACCTGTCTCATCTTCCAGTACCCCACTGAATACTTTCTTGTTCTCTCCTTACATGCCTTGATGACATCGTCCATAAGGAGTATGAAGAGGTAAGGTGATAGGATATCACCTTGTCTTACACCACTGGTGGTCCTGAACTCTTCTGACTTATGGTTTGCTGTCCTCACATAATTTCTGCAAGACTTGTAGAAGCTCTGTATAGCATGAATCAGAGGTGCTGGAATATTCTTCCTTGCCAAACAGTCCCAAAGTTTGCTTCAAGGGACCCTGTCAAACGCCTTTTCCAGATCTATGAAACAAAGATGGATCTCACTCTTATACTCAAGGGCCTTTTCACTCAGCTGTCTGAGTGTGAAGATTAGGTCTTGAGTACTTCGGTTTGCTCGGAATCCGCACTGGACCTCATCCAATTGTGGCTCAGCTAGGCGTCGGAGTCTCTGCTCTAGGATTCTAGAGTAGATTTTTCCAGGGACACTGAGAAGGGATATGCCTCTATGGTTTCCACACTGTCGATTGTCACCCTTTTTGAAAATTGGTGTTATGATGACGATCTCCCAATCCTTTGGTATGGTCATGTTGCACCATGCTGCATGTAGGACCCTTAAGAGTAACAGGTCGCCTGATGCTCCCATGTACTTAACCATTTCTGGTGTTATACCATCATGCCCTGCTGCTTTGCCCATCTTGATTTTCTCCAGTGCTGCCTTCAGTTCTTCCATCTTTATGTCATCTTCATCACCATTGGTTTCCTCTTCTGTGCTAGTGGTTATCATTTCTGATGTTTGACCTTGCTCACCATCAAGGAGTTCTGAGAAATATTCTTTCCATCTTTCCATTACTTCCTTCGGGGCAGTAAGCAATTTGCCTTGCTTGTCCTTTATAAATTTGAGAGGGCATTGTTTTTCCTTCCTCATGTTCTTTAGGGTCTCATAGAACAATTTCTGGTTTTCTTGTGCATCTTTTTCTAGCTTTTCTCCAAATTTTTCTCAGGACTTCTGTTTTGCTGCTAGCACTTTGTTCTTTACTTCTGTTCTGAGTGTCACATATTCTCTATATTTTCCCATTTGTCCTGTTGTGTTTTTAGCTCCTAAGTATTGTTTCCATGCCATTTTCTTCTCTCTTATTTTCTCTTTGACTTCCTCTGTCCACCAAGGTGTCCTCTTTCTCTGGTTCCCAAGTCGGACTTCATCACATGCTTCTGCAGCAGCTGTCTTTATGATATCCTTGAATTTAATCCAGAGGGTTTCCAAGTCATCAGGTTGTTCTTCTGTGTTGCTCACCGCTGCAGCAATAAGCCCCTGATATCTGGTCTTAATTTCTGGCTCTCTCAGCTTGTAGGTCCTAATGCTCATTTCTTCTGCTCGTTTACTTGGTTTCTTGCGTGATGTTGAGCAGTTCCTAGGCTGAGCAACTCTTTCAGTTGTTCGTTTGATTGTTAGCAGGTAGTGATCACTTCCAATCTCTGGCCCCCTCCAGACTCTTGCATCTCGGACATATTTGAATGAGCTTCTCCGAACAATGGCATAGTCGATCACTGACTTCTCATTCTTTGTTGGTTCACATCTAGTGTATGCATGTATGCGCTTATGGGGGAACTTTGTGTTTGTAATGATCAGATTCTGCTCACTGCAGAATCTAAGGAGTCGCTTTCCATTGTCATTGAGAGTATCTTCTCCATATCTTCCGATAACTCCACCCCATCTAGCATGGTCATTTCCAACTCTGGCATTAAAATCTCCGAGCATGATAACTTCATCTAGGCAGTCATCCACTGTCCTTTGAAGCAGCTCGAAGAATTCCTCCTTGACCTCTGCTCTCTCATCCTCATTTGGCCCATACCATATGACCAGGTTGACTATGGTTTCTCCTTCTTTTAGTTTCACAACCATAATGCGCTCTGAGACAAAGTTCCACCCCTTGATACTAGTGCTAACTAGGTTTATGATGTTTATTAACCTAAAAAAATCAAATCACAAACAAATATCAAGTGTTACATAAAATTAGCATAAGTACAGAAAATGCAAATAACAACGTAAGGAGGGGGTGAAGAAGATTGGTATCGACTAAGCCCTTCCCGCTTATTAGACAAAGATGAACCAAGTCCAAAGATAGATAGTTATCAGGAACATAGGTAATGTAACCTAACAGTGAAGTTAATTACTCTGAAAGAGGGGTTACAATACTAGGTATGGGTGGTAGAAAAAAACCTGTTATCCCAAATTGTTCTTCCCTTTACTAAGCAATTGAAAGGGAGGGGGTTAAACAGAGTTAACAAAATATCCCACTTAAAGGAACAATGCGGGGTATACAGAAAATGTATTGCCCGGTAGGCAAGTTAACAAATGGTTTGCAAAAACAATTAGATTTCCTGTCATTCATGCACGCGCGTGAGGATCCACAATCACACACACACACATACACACATACAGACACACACACACACACACACACACACTTACCAATTGAAGCATCAGAAAATCCATAGAATTATATAAACAACAATTACTCTTGACATGTGAAAATATCTAGTACTTCGATGTCCCGCCCCAGATGTAGCGAGGTTTGCTGATAGCGAATATTCCCACTAATCGCCGGACTTGAAGACTCAGAGTTATTATGTTTTATTATATAAAAGGAGTCTATGGGATGGCACTGACACAATTCAATACAGGGGTGAAAATGAGGTCTCTTTAATTTCGCTGCTGGAGGTAAAATTCCTTCAAGGCGTGATGATAGCAACTGACCGGTATGGTTTAAATCCAGTGAGGAAAAATTAGGCTCAGTCACAGTCAGGTAAATATGTATTCTCTCACAGTAGAGCAGTAAATAAATTATCGCTACTGGCACTGTTCATCTTCCAGTTTATATTACAGATTGTAATTAAAATTGATGATTTATTTTTAAAAAGTTCTTGGGGGTGCTTTCTTTCATGTAATTGATAGCTAGGTCGCATCGGACCGCCACAAAAATTATATTTAAAAATGTTTCATCAATATATCTGGAAGTTAAGAACCGAGTCTGAAAAGGACTCTATATGATTTCTCTATTGCTGGGATTGCAAAGGTTACGATCACTCTGTATGAAAGAAAAAGACATGTAATATACCGAAAAATCAAATAACATTCTAAAGCGCGATGAATTACCCGTTAAGACTATATATACCCTCGCGTATTTAATTATGTATTTAATAAACACTGCGCGAGTTCTAATGGTTAAAACCCACATCTATATATATATATATATATATATATATATATATATATATATATATATATATATATATATATATATATATATATATATATATATATATATATATATATATAGGACCTAACTAAATTTATTAATTATAAATTCCTTCGCGACTATAAAAGTTACTTTAGCATTTAAGCCTCTATTATTTTTGGAAATAATATCTCATCTCATAATCGGAACCTCGTCTACCCCGTGAAACGAGGTGTAGAGGGGAAATAATATAACAGGTATAACATTACATTTACAACTGGGAACTATTGAGATGGTTTAATTTAATAAATTTAAATTAACACAATATCCAGTGAAATAGAATGAATGAACTAGACCACTGATCACTAGACACATTTATATTTTACCGTTTTGCACAGAATAGAATTCACTGCAAATATATATGAAAATCCAGGGGAAAATCTATAACAAGATTTCAATATCGCTAGTGCTTCTGTCAAGTTCTGGCCAACGAGTGATAACATGCATTTCTTCATGGTCTGTATATCTACAACTGGAATGCAAGATTGGGGGGACAGGAGAAATTTGACACCTTTTTTGATCTCAGAAGACTTTTGGGGAACTGACCGCCAGACTAAAGAGAGAAGCCGCCCCTGGTCTCTCGTATCTTCGCTCGCTGCTTGCGCCGGCTTTCCCGTTCGCTCCCACTGCGATCGGTTTCGTGTTTAACACCGAGATGCGAAATACCGGCAAGTAACTTGCGTCGCTCGTTTCAGGGACCACTACTGCTTTTGATAGCATGCCGCCAGTCTTTCCTGAGATCTCCCCCAGTGTCTTTGATCGTGGTCACTACTATCGTTTGATGCTGGCAACGCCCTCCACTGGCCAAGTTAATGAAAATACCTGCATATGATTGCTCGGGAGATGTACATGGGCGTGATTTAATCTCTCCTTAAATCAATGCGATGACCAGAATGAACGGTAGATAAACTGTCCACATATTAATCAGCAAACGTGTTGACCATCTGCGTGGAAAAGTTGCATAGCTAATGAGTCCAGGTGAAAAAAATTCCGTTTGACGAAAAGTTACAATATATTCGGGGGCACTGATGCTATACGAAGGGGTCGTTACAAAGGGTCGTACTATATATTCCAACGCTTCAGGGTCAATCAGGGTCAGCTGAGTTCGTCTGTCACAGTCCTCCCCTCTTTTGAGACATGAAAACCTCTTTTCATGTTTGATTTATGACAATGAAGCTGCCCTGATCGGTAGCTTTAGGATGATTGGTATCTTCAACTTCCTCCTCTTCCTCCGTAGTCCAGTTTCTACTCAGGAAATCCGCCCCGACATTCTGTCTTCCCGGAATGTATTCCACTTTGAAAGAATAAACGCTTAAAAGAAGGGCCCATCGCATGTTCCTTGCGTTAAATTCTTTATTGGCACCAAGAAAGGCTAACGGAGCGTGGTCTGTTTGCACCGTGAAAGATGTCCCTTAGAGAAACTCATGATGGCGTCTGATACCGTCAATCAGAGCGAGGCATTCTCTTTCGACTACGCTGTAGTTCCGTTCAGCTTTATTTAATTTCCGACTGCCATAGGCAACTGGAAATATCATGTTCAGGTCACTGTCCTCGGCTTGAAGCAGTGTTGACCCGATGCCCTGACCAGACGCGTCGCCCCGCAGTTCAAAAGGTTTCTTGAGGTCAGGCAACCTCAAAATGGGGTATGCAGACAACTGTCCTTTCAACGTGCGGTACGCGTGTTCGCACTTTTGATCCCATATGACCTTATCAGGACAACCTTTCTTTGTGAGGTCAGTCAGAGGTGCCGTCAGTCCGTTGAAGTTCTGGATGTACTTCTGATAGTATGCACATAGTGATATGAAGGAACGTACGTCTTTCTTCGTTCGGGGTCTTTTTGCTGCCACTATTTTCTCCACGTTCTTCTTAATAGGCCAACTACAGCCGTGAGAAATAGTATGCCCCAGGAAGTCTAACTGTTCAAACGCGATGAGACATTTGCTAGGTCTGGCTGTGAGACCAGTTTCCTGTAGTCTCCTGAGGAGCATAGCAACCGTAGCAATATGTTCTTCGTAGGTTTCCGATGCAATTAATATGTCATCCATGAAATTATGGATATGGGGACTTTGCAAAGATTCTAGAAGCTTCCTCATCATCCTGGTGAACACTACTGGTGCGTTATGCAATCCGAACGGCATCACGTTAAATGTGTAATGTCCTTCACTAGTGCCGAAAGCTAACAAAGGTTTAATTTCCTCCTTGACTGGTATTTGATAATAACCTTTACTGAGGTCAATTTTGGAGAAAATCTTTGCTTTGCTGAGCTTGGTGAACAACTCAGAAACAGCTTGGAGAGGTTCGGGCTGGAATTCTGTTACAGCGTTTAGCAGCCGGTAATCTATACACAGCCGAACTTCCTTATTGGGCTTCTGCAACAGCACTACACAGAAACTGTAAGGAGATGTAGACTCACTGATAATTCCTGCTTGACGCAGCTTGTCTATTTCTCCGCGAAGTGCATCAGCTTTAGCGTACGGGATGGGGTAAAACTCTGGTTCGAACAGGGGTCTCGTTTGCTAATTTTATATCAAATTCGATGAGATTTGTTCGACCAGGTACATCCGTTAAGACTGCACTGTACTGTTTTAGTAGAGCCCTGGTTTCTGTTTGTTTTTCTGGTGAGAGATTGTCGCCGAACTTGACATCTTTAAAGGATTCTGTGGGTTGCAATGGGTACTCCATGCAACCATCATCATATTCCTTGTCTTCCTTTGCTATGGCGACAGCCAGGAGATGCTCGAAGGATGGCACCGGTCTTTCCAAATATTTCTTAAGCAGATTTATGTGGAAGACCTTCTCCTTTCCTTTGATGGAGATCTTGTAATTGGTACGTGAGATCTTTTTAAGGACGGTAAACGGTCCTTGCCATCCGATGCGAAGTTTATTGCTTCCGGTTGGAAGTAGCAACAAAACTTTCTCCCCTGGTTGTAGTTCTCTCTCTTTTGCAGCTTTGTTGTATCTTTTAGCATGTTTAGCGCGGGCTTTCGTAAGGTTGGTCGTAGCTAGATCCCATCCCAGCTTTAGCCTTTCCTTGAGCTCAGATACATACTTGCTTGCAGAGACGACTGTCTCGTCGACCTTTTGGTCTGTCAGGGACCGAAGTAAGGCTTTAAGTTGCCCCTTAATAGGTCTGCCAAATAAAAGTGTAGCAGGCGGGAATCCCGTAGACGCTTGGGGTACCTCTCGGTAGGCGAATAAGGCAGCTGATATATATAGGTCACAGTCTTCCGGTTTTTCCTGACCCAGCTTACGTAACATGGTGGTGAGGGTGCCGTTAAAACGTTCCACGAGCCCATTTCCGGCCGGATGGTAGGGACTTGTGTGGATATGTTTGGCCCTCAAGAACTTAAAGATCTCCTCCATTAACAGGCTACGGAATTGGGATCCATTGTCCGTCAAAACTTGTTGAGGGAATCCCAACCGTGTAAAAATTTGCTCGAGGGCTTCTGCGACATGCTTGGAATCTATGCACGGTAGCGGTACAGCTTCGGCCCACATAGTGCAAGTGTCGACTAAGGTCAGGATGAACCTGTTCCTTCTTTTGGTCTTTTCCAGGGGACCAATAATGTCGACAGCGACCCGCTCAAATGGAGTCCCTACTATTGGCATTTGCCCCATAGGTACTGGGGGTGTCAAGTGCTTGGGTGCTACCCGTTGGCACTGGGCGCAGGATTTCACATACCTGATAATGTCACAGTTCATTCTTGGCCACCAATAGTGGGTTTTTATTCGCTGAATAGTGGCGTTTTGTCCCATATGTCCGCTAAAGGGAAGAGAGTGCCCCATTTCTAAGATCTGGCTTCTGTACTGCGTCGGTACTAGGAGCTGGTTATTCCCCGTGTCCGGGTTGCCCGTTCTACGATACAATACGCCATCCTTAGAAAAGATGTCTCCGTTGTGTCTTGGGTCCTTAGCCATGGGCAGTTTTCTAAAGCAGAGCTCTAGAGTAGGGTCCTTTTGTTGCGCTTCCTTCAGTTTATTCGGCAACAAATTTGGCGCAGGCTCCCTCTCCTTCTTGGCTTGCCCTCTTGTGGTTGCCGCTGCCACAATCGACTCCTTAGGTCTCCCAATGAACACATATCTACATCCCATGATAACTGGGTAGATCGGACAATCCATTATGGTCTCTTTAATAACACCTCTGACAAAATCAGTGTGTATCTACCAGTGCGATAGGAAGCGTCCTGGGTGCATCACTCATGAAAACTCCACTAAGTTTGACGGTTTCCTCTGTCTCCTGACCTGGTTTGACTAGGTGTCTGGCGACAATACAACTAAAGCTTAGTCCAGTGTCAAAGAGACAAGTAGTTGAGGTACCATTCAAAATTACAGTTCCTCGCGTTGAGGGTCTGTCCCCCTCAGGTTGAGAATCACTGACATTGACTCTACCTTTCGAGGTTGTATGCAAACATCCGATGTGGTTGGGTCCGGTCTGTTTGCCCTGATCAGACGTTCCTGGTGTAGGGGTCTTCCCTTTTCCTCGACCTTGGTGGCCGCGCTGCCACGTAGGCTTGGTGGGTTGATCAGAATTATTATTTTGGGGAAATCGAGTTTTGTAGAATTTCGATTTTTCATGGGGAGGTCTTTGGGTATTATTATCTCGTTGGCTATACTGCTGAGAAGAATTAGAGGAGAAGGATGACTGCTCTAGATTTTGTTTTCCAGATGGCTCATCTGTGGGTTTACGTTTAGTGCTGGGAAGTTCGGCCATTGCATTGGTATAGCGTTCTGCCTTATTGAGGATGTCCTCAAGCCTGACTGCGCCCTGTTCAGCCAAAAATCTACGGGTTTCGTTTGACAAAGTTGACTTTATCTGTTCCACAAGAACAAGTTCAAGTAGTCCCTCATATGTAAGAGGTAGGTCAGATAATTCAATGCACTTTGTCAAATAGCCCGTGAGACGTGAAGAGAACTGCGGAAAAGTTTCCGTGCTCTCTTTCCGGCTGTTTCTGAACATTTGCAGAAATTTTCGGGCTGTCATCTCAAACCGCTCTAGCAAGGCCTTCTTCAGCCTGTCGTAATCATGTTGGTTGGTTCCCAGCTTTGTGTACACGTCATAAGCAGTACTTTTCAGTGACGTTGAGAGTTTAAGTGCCCAACGGAAACTCTCTAACCCATACAGATTTGCGAGCCTCTCGAATTTTTCTAGGTAGCTGTCAATTTTTTCATTGGGACTAGGAAAAGACTCTAAAGCAAAGGACATCGCAGTTAATTGGGCAGATTGAGTGCTGGAGAGATCAATTGACTGAGACTGGGGCGAAGACGGCTCTCCGTTATTTGAAGTAGAGGCGCCGAGACTCTCTAAAGCCTTAAGCGCCAGTTCGTGCTGCCTTTCCCTCTCTCTCTTTCCCTGCGAGCTTCTATCTCTGCCTCAATTTTCTTCTGTTCCAATAGGCGTTCTTCCGCTTCTATCCTATCTGCCCTCTCCTGTGATTCTCTCCTCTCTGCTCTCGCTTTCTCTTCCTTCCTCTCAGCTTCTGCTCTTTCCTTCTCTTCCTTCATCTCAGCTTCTGCTCTTTCCTTCTCTTCCTTCCTCTCAGCTTCTGCTCTCCGTTGCTCCGCGTCATATATTTCCAGTTCCTGGTTGACAAACGCGTTTGCAGCTTCTGCGTCTAATTCTTCCTCTTTCGCTTCCAGCCTCAGGATGGACCTCATCTTTATCCTCTCTGCCATTGTCAAAGAATAAGATGTAGTATGACTAGAGAACTAGTAAGAAGAAACGAGAAGGGGAAGAAACTCGGAACCGCTACGAGAAAAACCAAAGTAAAAATTTACTTGAGTACCTCCTACCTTAAATGTGTTAATTTATCGCTGCTGTTTTCTGGCAATTAAGGCTCTAAACGCAAGCGACTAATGCCACTAAAATGGTAAGTTACACTGGAAAAATTTACTTTTACTAAAAGTAGAGAAAAATTTATATTAAAACAATTTAAAGGAAAAAACGTTTTTCCTGAAATTTTAATTCTCCACTACAAAAACTCCGCCCCTGAAGTCAGTTTATGAGAAGAGACGATGTTAACTAAACTTAAAAGTCAGAACAAGGCGTCTTTAGCTTAAGCTCAACTCTAGTAACTTAAAAAACCTTTAGTGACTGTAAAAACAATCACGCAATCCCAGCAAATCTTATAAAGAAAAATGTAATGTTTCTCTGCCAGAGAATAATTTAAATAACAAATATTTTTGTTTATCCGTACTTTCTACTGCTGTGGAAAGAAAACAACCTGTAAATATGCTGTGTGGACGACCCAAATACTAAAAGGCGTTGTCTAGGGGTGTAATTAATTATTTTTATTTCCCTACTTCACAAAGACAGATCATTCACACTCTATTTAGTTAGACCCAGACTTAATCAGACTCAAAATATCTTTATCCCGGCTATGCGATTGCCTCAAATGTAGCTCAAGATCCCAGGACCAACCCACAAATATTGTCGTAAATTTATTTTGAGAGAAAGAGTCTTAGAAATAGTAGTCCGGTTTAGAGTGGAGAATGATGATGAAATCTCAGTGATAGATAGGTTACAGAGTAATTAGTTGCTTCACAGTGTGCTGGGGAGAGAAAAGACAGACTTATTTACGACAAATCGTTTTTCTCAATCTACTCTTCATCCCTTCTGGTCAAACAATTATTTGCCAGTTTCCAGACACACACCTGCGCTCACACCGATTTGGTGCTTCAAACACACAGACGCACGTGGATACAACTATATTAAACAAATAGGGGAAATGTTTGGCTTTGGGTATTTCCAACACAGTGCTAACTAGGTTTATGATGTTTATTAACCTAAAAAATCAAATCACAAACAAATATCAAGTGTTACATAAAATTATCATAAGTACAGAAAATGCAAATAACAAGGTGGGGAGGGGGTGAAGAAGATTGGTATCGACTAAGCCCTTCCCGCTTATTAGACAAAGATGAACCAAGTCCAAAGATAGATAGTTATCAGGAACATAGGTAATGTAACCTAACAGTGAAGTTAATTACTCTGAAAGAGGGGTTACAATACTAGGTATGGGTGGTAGAAAAAAACCTGTTATCCCAAATTGTTCTTCCCTTTACTAAGCAATTGAAAGGGAGGGGGTTAAACAGAGTTAACAAAATATCCCACTTAAAGGAACAATGCGGGGTATACAGAAAATGTATTGCCCGGTAGGCAAGTTAACAAATGGTTTGCAAAAACAATTAGACTTCCTGTCATTCATGCACGCGCGTGAGGATGCACACTCATACACACACACACACACACACACACACACTTACCAAGTGAAGCATCAGACAATCCATAGAATTATATAAACAACAATTACTCTTGACATGTGAAAATGTGTAGTACTTCGATGTCCCGCCCCAGATGTAGCGAGGTTTGCTGATAGCGAATATTCCCACTAATCGTCGGACTTGAAGACTCAGAGTTGATATGAGTAAATATCATATCATGTTTTGTAATCGATCACTTCCTGATATATATTGTTTACACACGGTATCCCGTGGTTGCAGGAAGTGACGTCTTGACTTCTGCTCTGAATTGATAGCAGACGTGAGTTTTGATTTGGGACAAGATAGCGTCTCTAACCGAGAGTCTGCTTGTGTCGTTTGACCAGTATGCATGGAATGTGTCCAGTAGGACCTGATTTTAGATTGTGTTAATTGCCTTTGGGGATCTTTATATTGCACCTGCAAGATCGATTACCATCACTGCCTTATGCATTCATTAACGGTATAATGTCAGATTAGTCTTAGCAGTGTGTATGGAATTCTTGGGCACGTAAGTTGACTGTTCCATTAAAACTGAGATTATCAGAATCAAGGACAGTAGAGACATGTGCTAGTAAAAGCTACGATGTCGTACCATACACAATGTGGAGTACTGTGTCATTAAATGTATGAATTGTACCAAGAAGTTAGGCCTTGTTACTGAGTACCTGTGGTGCGGGCCAGGGAGCTTGTGTGTGACTGGCCATATTTAAATATATTATAATTCCTCAAATGGAATATACAAGGAGAACCCTGGAGGGTATTCAGCAGGCCACTGTAATAAGGAGTGTCAAGCCTTAAGTCTAATGCACTCTTACCACAGGACGTCGGGAGGACGGTTCCTGAAGAAATAATAATATTCCTAAATTTACCCGTACCATTTCTGGGGGCCAAGCTAATGAATGCCTTAAAAGCCGAGGCACGTCTAACAAGTCGAGGACTATTTTTTCAAAATGGCGGCACGCATCGTCTGCCAAACTTTTTTATGAATGGAAGGGATTTCCATCAACATGAATGTGCCTCAAGTTGTCACTAAGTTATAAAAGTGACCCATTTTTACACAGAAGTCATAGGAACTGACTATCTTCATCCAAGAATCAAGTATTCTGTCAAAAATCATGGACCAGATCGATGTCCTTCAATGTCAGCATGAAGCAATCCTAGGCCTAACCAAAGCCTAGGCTACGATCATCACTACATTCCTTGCTTGTCGAAGTCTCAAGAAGGATTGTTTTCTTGGCAACAGATAAGTCTGTTTATTGTTACATACAGCTTGGCTGTAAATACAATCTGTTTGCCTGATATCTGACTTCACCATATGTGTTTTCATTACGTGTTTTTGGTTTTGTAACTAGCGGGCAGGATGGAGGGACTTGATTTGTGTTATTCAATACCGCGAAAGCTAGGTCGAATGAGCAAATCAAGCGTTCTGTAGGGCAGTATCTGTGTGATTCAGATAGAGGACCCAGCATATTCTGCTGGTTGTATAAAAGTTTGCCTCTCTTGAATTTAACAGATCAATTTTTGTTAGCTGTGTAGTCATGTTTACCTATTGTTTGTTCTCATAAGTACTGTCATTGTTATATTTTATTTAGTTCGTTGCATTATTGTTTGTAATATTGTCTATTCTCATCTGACTATCTTTCATTTCATAGATGTCATAATTGTTGTGATATGCGTCTTGTCTTGTCTAGTTGTACTAGAGCATTAGTTTAAATTAATTCATATATATATTATAGTTATTTCCTTAGTAAACCATTTGTATTTCCTTTAGTTGCTCGAACTCTGTCTTGCTGTTCTTACTTGTTGTAGTTTCTATTTTTTTCATTGCTCCATATTGTTTATCTGAATACATCTACTATTGCAATTATAAGTTGATCTGAGATTGGTGGATGAAGTATTGAATATTTAGCTGACATATTCATATACATAAAAGTTAAAATATTGTGTATTATTGAGAAACACAGGAATAAGCAACCATGACTTCATTAAAGGATTTATTGAAGATTGGGAAGGAACTTAATTTGGAAGGTCCAGCTTTGCAAGCTTATATTGATAAAGAAGTAAACAGACAAGAAGAACTTCGCAAAGAGGAATTGGCTGAAAAAAGGAGACAAGAGGAACTGCACAAACAAGAAAAAGAAAGTGAATTGGAGGAAAAAAGGAGATCAGAAGAGTTGGCTCTTGAAAGAGAAAAATTAGCCTATGCCAGATCTCAAGAAGAAAGTAAATCTCAACAAGCTATAAGATTAGCTGAGATTGAACTGGAAAAACTAAAATTACAACAACCACTGTTGCATACTGGGGTAGGTGAAGATAAAAATAAAGATCATACTACCGCCATTAGGATTAATTTGCCTAAATTTAATCAGTCCATAGACGACATCTCATGCTTCCTAAACAGATATGAGACTTATTGTGAAGGGTTTAAGATTGACAAATCTACCTGGTCTGTTAGACTTATGAATTTATTGGTGGGTGAACCATTAACAGTAGTCTCTACTTTGGATGAGCAAACTAGAAAGGATTATGATGCTGTCAAACTTGTTTTGCTTCAGCGGTACCAATTGGATGATGAGGGGTACAGGCAGAGATTCCGGTCCTTGTACCCTGATTCTGGAAAAGATTTCACTGAATTTATTTCAGCTGTTAAATTAAATTTTTCTAGATGGATTGAATTATCCAAAACTGAAAAAACTTTTGAGGGATTGTCAGATTTAATTTTAAGGGACAAGGTTTTGTCATCTATTAATACTGATTTTCTTGCATTCCTGCAGGAAAGAAAACCAGAGAATCTAACTAAACTACAAACCCTAGGACGTCAATATCAAGTTGCACATCCTAATAGAGTATTGAGCAAAAACAATGTAAAGGATTCATTACCAGCTGCATCGGCCAGTTCATTCCAAGACAATGCACCTAGGTATAGATCAAACAGCATGGATAGGAATCAAAGATTTAAACCATCACATAATTACAGTCAAAATTTTAATAAATACCAACCTCAAAGAAATTGGAATTCATATCAGGAAGAAAACTACTATCCACAAACCTCATTTAAGTCCAATAACTGGCAAAATAGAGGAGAATATAACTCAAAATCAAATAGAGGGCAGAAATCATTTTACAGAGGAAATGATTAGAATGCAAATAAAAGATCTTATCATAACAATACTCCCAGACAATCAAGAAATACTGAACGTACCAATGCTATTGTTCATGATAATAATCAGAACCATGATGATATTGTAGCACATGCAAATTCATGCAGTGTAGACTTAGAAAAACAGTAGCAAACAGATAACTGCACTAATTGCAATTCTTTATTTCAGCCTCAAGGAGTGCCAAGACTATTATGCGGACATCCTCTCCCAGTCATGTCATCTTTTGAAAGTACTGGTTCATTGATCTTGAATAGAGGTTTTGTCAATAATCAGCTAGTATCTTTACTCAGGGATACGGGCGCAACTACCATTGGAGTGCGCAAGGCCTTGGTTGATAAGGTGGACTGTACCGGAAAACAAGTAAAATGTATAACTTTTGGAGGAACTGTGGAATATTACCCCACAGCTGAGGTGTTTTTGGATACACCATATTTTACAGGAAGAACACTTGTATGCCTCTTGGACAGTCCAATTGCTGGAATTATTTTGGGAAACATACCTAAATTGCATGAATGTACACAGGAAGATATTGAAAAATGGGAAAGACAACATTTGTTATGTTCAAATGCTGTGACAACCAGAGCTCAGTCTCGTATAAACAATGATCAACACATACCAGTTGTTAATGTGTTACCTGAAGATATAACGGAAGATGTTACTTCAGAGGAAGGAGAAGAAGAAGATGAAAATAATAATGATGATATAACTCATTATCAACAGGAAAATATAGATGATATTAAGGTAATGAATGATGTCAATACTGATGATGATTTATTTCAGATGGAACTCATTGATAAGGAAACCTTTATACAAAGTCAGAAAGATGATGTTTCCTTAAAGAAATTTTTTCATATTGCTCATTTGAATGATGTAATGGGTGATGATTATGCAAAACACCGGTATACTATCAATAAAGGTATTTTGCTAAGAAATTATCAAGTTGCTAATTCCTTAAAGAAACAGATTATGGTACCAGCTTGTTTTCGACCATTCATTTTACGACATGCACATGACATTGAATGTGCAGGACATTTAGGTATTGCTAGAACAAAACAAAGAGTTTTGTCATATTTTTTTTTGGCCTGGCATTACAAAATACGTCAAATTATTTTGTCGTACATGCACCACATGCCAAAGTGTAGCAACCAGAAAACCAAAACATGACGCACCTATTCAAGCATCGGATATCTCTTTGCGTCCCTTCGCAAAGATGGCCATTGACATTATTGGCCCTTTGAAGGTAACATCAGCCAGAGGTCATCAATATGTATTGACCTGCATAGATATGTGCACACGCTGGCCGGAGGCTATACCTTTAAAAACCATCACCACAGTAGATATTGCTGATGCATTATTTTTGATTTTTAGCAGAATAGGTTTTCCTGAAAACATTCTATCTGATAGAGGAACTCAGTTAGTTTCAGATGCCATGAAACAGGTTATGGATATGTTTGGGATTCAAAGATCTGTTAGTTCAATATACCATCCTCAGTCTAACGGAAAAATAGAAGTTCTCAACAGATCTTTAAAACAAATGTTACATAAAGTTACTATCAAATATCCTCAAAATTGGGACAGAGTTCTCCCAGCTATTCTGTTTGCATATCGAGAGATAAAAAATGAACATACAGGTTTTAGTCCATTTGAACTCGTTTTTGGCGCCAGACCAAGAGGCCCAATGTCTATATTAAAACAACTTTTAATTGGTGCTGAAATGAACAAGGAGGTTCAAACATCATATCAGTATGTGGTCAATTTGAGGAAGAAAATAATAGACGCATGCCAAATAGCAGTAGGTTCATCTGAAAAGGCAAAGCTTAGGGCAAGGTTATTTATTAACCAAAATCGCAAATTACGCCAACTCTGGCCTGGAGATGAAGCATACGTACTATTACCCAAGAGAGATAACAAACTGTTGGTATCATAGAGAGGACCTTACAGGATCGTGGAGAAACTGTCTGATGTTGATTATATTGTTTCAGTAGATGGAAAAGAAAAAACTTTTTATATCAATATGTTACAGCAGTTTCATACACGCCCACTATATCTAAGACCAATCTTTGAAGCTCTTGATCAATCTGTCAGTCGTCATTCTTCTTTGGCTGTCATACAGGAGGAAAATTCTGATTTGTCTGATGGAAATGACTCACTATTAGTGTTACCTAGTCTTCATTCCTTAGCTACTGAAAGTTGGAAGGATGTTGATATATCTCCAACTTTATCTTCTTTTCAGAAAGAACAGGTTACTTCAGTCTTGTGTTCTTTTGCTGATGTCCTTACGGATATTCCTGGACACACTGATATCATCGAACATGATATCATTCTGACAGACTTTCAACCGATTAAGTTGAAACCTTATCCTATACCGATTCATTTACAATGTCAGGTTAAAGAGGAACTAGAACAGATGGTGAAATTAAATGTCATTTCTCCATCTCATTCCCCTTATAGTTTTCCGATGGTCTTAATCCGGAAAAAAGACAAATCTATACGTATATGCATAGATTTTCGACGTCTAAATTCTTTGACTATCCAGGACGCGGAACCACTTCCCGTGTTGGAATCTTTATTAGATAGACTAGCTTCTGCTACGTTTTTTTTCAAAATTTGATCTATCTAAAGGCTATTTCCAAGTGCCATTAACGGAACGATCCAAGCCTTATACTGCATTTGCTACCCCATTAGGACTCTTTCAATTCAATTATATGTCTTTTGGTTTAGTAAACGCACCTGCGACCTTCGTTCGCATGATGAGACGACTCTTCTCTGACAGAGACGACCTAATTACTTACATTGACGACATTTGTCTGTTTCATCAATCATGGGATGCACATTTGGAGGGTATTCAATCCTTACTTACCACTCTACGTCGTCATAATTTATCTGCACGTCCATCTAAGACTAAGATTGGATTTCAGGAGATTTCATTTTTAGGTTATAAAGTAGGAGGAGGTTTTTTGAAAACAGAGGATACTACTATCTCTAGGATTCTAAACCTTGATATACCTAAGACCAAAAAACAGGTTAGAAGTATTCTGGGGCTCCTAAACTTTTATCGCAAGTTTATCCCTAATTTTGCAGAGTATACGTCCGTGTTGTCATCACTGGTGAAGAAAGAGTCACCAAATAGGTTTGTTTGTAGTCGAGAATGTCATGTAACTTTGGATAGATTAAAATGTCTGTTTTCCAAGTTGCCTATATTGAGATTGCCTGATCCTTCTAAACATTTTACTCTTAGAGTCGACGCTTCAAAATCGTCCATTGGAGGTTCGCTGTTGCAAGAATGGAATGGCTGTTTACATCCGACACTTTATGTTAGCAGGAAGCTAACGCCTACCGAGCAGCGATATCCAATTATTGAGCGAGAGCTGCTAGCTCTTGTTTTCTGCTTCGCTAAACTGCAACGCTACCTGCTGGGTGCAAGCTTTACACTTGAAACTGATCAGAGAGCACTCTCTTACCTGAAAACAGCGAGATTCAAGAATGCTAAAGCAGCGCGTGCCTCACTGGCCCTTCAACCCTATAATTACCAGATTAAACCCATC
The DNA here is from genome assembly GCA_024509875.1 of Oreohelix idahoensis. Lineage (NCBI taxonomy): Eukaryota > Metazoa > Mollusca > Gastropoda > Stylommatophora > Oreohelicidae > Oreohelix > Oreohelix idahoensis. The sequence continues at coordinate 63,585 of JAMPIV010023037.1, read as the reverse complement.
GAAGGAAAGGTGAACGTGATGGCCGATGTTCTATCAAGATGCGTGAAGCATCCGCTATCGCCAGTTGTCTCCGCAAATGCTGCTTCAATCCAACTTTGATGCTCAATAATAACACTACTTCCTTTGGGACAAGTCAGGAATTATTTCACAAAAAGGTAGCATCATGAACTAAGGCACATGCCTTCTTTTAACTCATATAGTGCATACTTCAGATATTACAGCCACATTGCTTCGTCATGCACTTAAACCAGTTGAAAAACTAGAGACACTATGCCAAGCAACATGATGATGATGAATTGCTGTCCATCCTAAATCAAGATATATATTCAAGCGTTCGTCATATGATGTCTAATGCAATTGCTCAAGAACAATACTTCGCTACTTCATACACGTTGTACAATGACTCTTGGCAGTATGACGATCCAAGTCGGTACAATTCAGATACTTTGCTGCAATTTCCAAAATGATTTGCACTAATTAACTGTCTCAAACGTTGAGTAAAAAGGGAAATAACTAGAAAGACTTACTCCAAATATCAAAAAGGGACATAACAGAGACATTATATTTCAACAGTGACTTATAAAATTCTCAAACACAGTATGAAGAATGGTATCTGTGCTGTATACGTTATTGCATGGGAGACAAACATCGACATTCAACATAGTGAAAAAAAAATGGATCTTTTCAATGAACTATTTCGTTCGTGCATATATACATATATGGACATCAATAACAATGATGTGTGAATAAGTGTGAACTGGTTACTTATGGGAACTTTAATTCATCTAACTAATGCTACAGAGGGGACTTTGTATAGTCCAATATTATTAATGTGTCACTACGTGAATATACTTAGTATAAACTATAACCTTCTTTTCTTTGGATATTAATTAATATATCCTCACACGACATCTCATTAACATTGTCATTCACCACATAACATTGCATACATGCAAATATTAATAACTATTTTGACATAATGTCACAGTCACCATTTATATTTTGATTTGTCTGCCTCATATGATCTATCATGTCGTTGATTGCTTATTATGCAGTTCATTTGATAGATAGGGAGACGTACATGACCGACATGACTTAGGGCGTTTGTTGACATGGTATGCTGTGTGAGTGCCATGACTGACATATTGACTTTTCTTCACTGCCTTCTAATTAATGTAGTTACCTCACATTTGTGTCAAAAGAGTGTCTTCTAAACGATAATGGGTTTGGTAATATTATTACTAAATACCACACCTTGTGTGTCAAATTGTCGATTATGCAGCACGACTCTAGGTGCTATAATGATGATGACAGTTGAGATTGTGGATATTGTCATATGGTTTCTCCAGTGACCTTCTAGATTGTACTATGCAAATAATGAAACGTTCCTTTTCATTATTTTAGTGCAGGAAGGGGGGGGGAGTAAATGATATGAGTAAATATCATATCATGTTTTGTATTCGATCACTTCCTGATATATATTGTTTACACACGGTATCCCGTGGTTGCAGGAAGTGATGTCTTGACTTCTGCTCTGAATTGATAGCAGACGTGAGTTTTGATTTTGGGACAAGCTAGCGTCTCTAACCGGCAGTCTGCTTGTGTCGTTTGACCAGTATGCATGGAATGTGTCCAGTAGGACCTGATTTTAGATTGTGTTAATTGCCTTTGGGCATCTTTATATTGCACCTGCAAGATCGATTACCATCACTGCCTTATGCATTCATTAACGGTATAATGTCAGATTAGTCTTAGCAGTGTGTATGGAATTCTTGGGCACGTAAGTTGACTGTTCCATTAAAACTGAGATTATCAGAATCAAGGACAGTAGAGACATGTGCTAGTAAAAGCTACGATGTCGTACCATACTCAATGTGGAGTACTGTGTCATTAAATGTATGAATTGTGCCAAGAAGTTAGGCCTTGTTACTGAGTACCTGTGGTGCGGGCCAGGGAGCTTGTGTGTGACTGGCCATATTTAAATATATTATAATTCCTCAAATGGAATATACAAGGAGAACCCTGGAGGGTATTCAGCAGGCCACTGTAATAAGGAGTGTCAAGCCTTAAGTCTAATGCACTCTTACCACAGGACGTCGGGAGGACGGTTCCTGAAGAAATAATAATATTCCTAAATTTACCCGTACCAAGAGTTATTATGTTTTATTACATAAAAGGAGTCTATGGGATGGCACTGACACAATTCAATACAGGGGTGAAAATGAGGTCTCTTTAATTTCGCTGCTGGAGGTAAAATTCCTTCAAGGCGTGATGATAGCAACTGACCGGTATGGTTTAAATCCAGTGAGGAAAAATTAGGCTCAGTCACAGTCAGGTAAATATGTATTCTCTCACAGTAGAGCAGTAAATAAATTATCGCTACTGGCACTGTTCATCTTCCAGTTTATATTACAGATTGTAATTAAAATTGATGATTTATTTTTAAAAAAGTTCTTGGGGGTGCTTTCTTTCATGTAATTGATAGCTAGGTCGCATTGGACCGCCACAAGAATTATATTTAAAAATGTTCCATCAATATATCTGGAAGTTAAGAACCGAGTCTGAAAAGGACTCTGTATGATTTCTCTATTGCTGGGATTGCAAAGGTTACGATCACTCTGTATGAAAGAAAAAGACATGTAATATACCGAAAAATCAAATAACATTCTAAAGCGCGATGAATTACCCGTTAAGACTATATATACCCTCGCGTATTTAATTATGTATTTAATAAACACTGCGCGAGTTCTAATGGTTAAAACCCACATCTATATATATAGGACTTAACTAAATTTATTAATTATAAATTCCTTCGCGACTATAAAAGTTACTTTAGCATTTAAGCCTCTATTATTTTTGGAAATAATATAACAGGTATAACGTTACATTTACAACTGGGAACTATTGAGATGGTTTAATTTAATAAATTTAAATTAACACAATATCCAGTGAAATAGAATGAATGAACTAGACCACTGATCACTAGACACAGTTATATTTTACCGTTTTGCACAGAATAGAATTCACTGCAAATATATATGAAAATCCAGGGAAAAATCTATAACAAGATTTCAATATCGCTAGTGCTTCTGTCAAGTTCTGGCCAACGAGTGATAACATGCATTTCTTCATGGTCTGTATATCTACAACTGGAATGCAAGATTGGGGGACATGAGAAATGTGACACCTTTTTTTTATCTCAGAAGACTTTTGGGGATCTGACCGCCAGACTAAAGAGAGAAGCCGCCCCTGGTCTCTCGTATCTTCGCTCGCTGCTTGCGCCGGCTTTCCCGTTCGCTCCCACTGCGATCGGTTTCGTGTTTAACACCGAGATGCGAAATACCGGCAGGAAACTTGCGTCGCTCGTTTCAGGGACCACTACTGCTTTTGATAGCATGCCGCCAGTCCTTCCTGAGATCTCCCCCAGTGTCTTTGATCGTGGTCACTACTATCGTTTGATGCTGGCAACGCCCTCCACTGGCCAAGTTAATGAAAATACCTGCATATGATTGCTCAGGAGATGTACATGGGCGTGATTTAATCTCTCCTTAAATCAATGCGATGACCAGAATGAACGGTAGATAAACTGTCCACATATTAATCAGCAAGCATGTTGACCATCTGCGTGGAAAGGTTGCATATCTAATGAGTCCAGGTGAAAAAAAATCCCGTTTGAGGAAAAGTTACAATATATTCGGGGGCACTGATGCTATACGAAGGGGTCGTTACAAAGGGTCGTACTATATATTCCAACGCTTCAGGGTCAATCAGGGTCAGCTGAGTTCGTCTGTCACAGCCGATTTTCTCGGTAATGTTTTTACCATATACAGTTATATTCTAAATGCTCATTTATCCCTAAATTTGTCTCAAAGCCTTTTTTTGGGGTATTTTTGAAAATAAATCCAAGCTAAAAAATACTGTTTTTTTTTGGGTCTGTTGTAATCATTAAAACAAACCCAAGCTCAAAAATACAGTTTTTTTTTAAGAATACATTTTTTTAAACTGTTATTTTTTCCAGTTACTTTAGATTGTAATAGAAGTCATTTTCATATTTAGCTTTACTTTACTTTTATTTTTGCAATCCATTTTAATCCTTCAGCGTCGTGAGACTGAAGTTGTCTTTCTTGAGCCAAGTATGATGTATTTGATGATATGAGCCCGTGTCGTTCTAGGAGCATTTTGTCTGTCCTTTGTTCTTCCCGAGCCCTAAAATTAGATCTTCTACTATTATTGGTGAGTAGAGGTAATTAATCGGAGTAGCGTATAGCAACAACCTATGTCACTCCACGATAAACTGTTTGGAGATTTCAGGAACCTTGAGCTGCCTACTGCCTTTGTTAGAGTCCTTAATATGGAAGTCTGAAGGTGAACGAGGAAGAAGAAGATCAGTCTCCAATATCATGAGATGGCCGAACCTCTTTGTTTTCTGTCTCTCTACATATTTGATTCAGGATGTAGTTGCTACAGTTTTTCTGATGTCACCATAGTAACATTAATGGCTCTTCTTAAACATTTAATCTTGCACGACGCGGTTTTCGTCTCTTGGCCAAGAACAGTGTTTGACACTGATAGCAAAGAATGGTTAATACTATACTGTTTATTAATTGTCGTTTAGTTTCCATACTGATATCGCATGTTTGAGTAGTGGTAGAAGTTTGTTAGTCACTACGCTGTTTCTTTAGCTGTTTTTGTCATAAAACACCGGAATGTCATAAATGACACACAGCTGACATTCTCGGTTTGAATAAGTGATATATATATATATATATATATGTGTGTCAATAACTAACAACAAATATACGCTTGCGTAGAATAGAAACATAGAAGTGGTATGAAAAGAGCACTATTGGGGAACTGATGACAAGAACCACATAAGCGCCAGTGGAACAAGAGATGAGAAGAAGACGGTTTAGATGGATAGGACACACATTGAGGAAACTTGTTTACCAGACCCCAAGTTAAGAGAACAAGTGGAAGACCAAAGAACAAGTGGAAGACCAAAGAAAACATGGAGAAGAGAGCTGAGAACAGACACAAAAGGGATGAAGAGGACATGGATGACCTTGAGCTGGGACACGGGACTAGAAGAGTTGGCATACGATCGTTGAAAGTCTATACTCCCTGGGGAGTTAGAAGGTGAAGGTATGTGGTGGATTTGATGTTAAGAAATGTTGTTATGTACTCTTAGTGTACTGAATGAGGTCAGCTGTGAAGGTCCCTGAATATAACAAATATGATGGTAAGTTTACAGGGTACCTTTCTGCTACCACCTCTATGATCTCATTCAGACTTATTCTTTGACTAGAATGTATGATGACTACGTTTGGTATCTAGGGTTATGAATATGTAGTGTAGTGTTGCATTAACCAACGAAACATATAAAAAATTATTTTATTATCCGACACAACACAACAGTACTACGACAATCACATACAAACTACACTTTAAAAGACTATCTTTAGTAAGTCAGTGGTTGAATTTTGGGTAAAAGTTAAATTTTTACAATTTATTGTCCTGGTTCTAGTTTGTTTTGAATCAGGACTGACAATCAAAAGTGAAATCAAAAGAATTATTTACATCAATTAAATAACACCATGGATCTTCTGTCCATAATACAAATGTTATTATATTATAAGTGTGTAGATGTAGTTTTCTAACTTAGGTTAATACTGGTATATAATGGTAGGTTGTTGGTTAACATCACGCACTATTGTTTGTTTTCTTTTCATTTGACACTGGTATAATTTTTTATTAATATACACAGTCTTTATTTTAAACTAGAGGTTGAGCTTCCTGGTGCCGAAGGATAACACCTGTAGATCTGTTCATAGGCTCGCTGGACAATCTGTTTCCCTTCTTGAAAGGCAATGGCATCCAGCATGTGCCCGAAATGTGCAAACAGTGTCAGGAATCGAACAGTTTCCACGAGCCCGGTACTACGTTAATGTCAGTACCAAAAAACCCTGAAATAAGAAGGTTATGCGTCCTTCTTTATAACAAGTATACAATAATATTCCACAATTAATTACAGGCACAGTACAAACAAACAAATAGGGTCAGCTCTTTATGACAACCCATTTTACCATTATATTTTTAGGTGACAATGTATACCAGTATTCCTCTCCTCTAATGGTTACAACGCCTCTGCAATTCCAGCAGTAATCTTTTTCCATACCATAGGATAGGTGTTATGCTCCTTGATGACAATCATATATAATCTTGTAGTACTACACCTCTCTGATAGTCTATCATATGATGGATCAATCTCTAGACTCTGCCTAAGTCTGCCATGGACCCACTTACTTACAGTCGTATTGCAGTATCTCACATTCCAACTTTATTTTAAATAAAAGGTTAATAAAATCAATCTTACCACAAATTTCAATGAAATATACACAAGCGAACGATGACTGGCAAACAATTTATGGCACACTTTAGATCTGCCTTGTCCAGACTGCTTTCTATAGGTTTGAAAAGCACCAGCCTGCTCTCATCGCTCCTTGTTCATCAGAATTTTTTTCAAAATGGCAACGAGCAGTCTACGTTTCCGATAATACAGTATATAATGTATGGGCCAATGGGACCATGAACTCATTTATTTTGAATCAAACGTTAAAAAAACCTCTCAAATTACTATGTTTACTACTGCAAATATATTTTTAGTTTTAGGTCAACCAATCCTATCTCGCCTTCCTTTAAACTACCGCCAATCAAATTACAGGTACCTTTTAGTCCTCATTTCCCCAAAAGCTTTTTTCAAAACATGCTATGAAAAAAATAAGCAGGCATGATTTTTGTTTTCATCAGTCCGTCTTACAATTTATAGTATATTTGCCAATATCTTGGTTATTTATTGTACTAGTGCTTAACTGACACCATATTATTGCTCAGGAAATCATAAGGCATCCGAATATATAATTTTTATGGCCCTATGTATTATGGTTCATAATTCCATATTTTTTTCTATGTTAGTCGATCAAATCTAGAAACTGCCACCTGTTCAATTCTTCTTACAACTATTTTCAAACTAAAAACGAGAATCGTCCGTAGTCCGTTAGAATTACGTCATTTTTTATAAGAGCTAAGGCTATCTGCGTGACCAAATTGACGAACATTTTTTAGTTTTTGTATCGTAATTTGAAAATCGCCCAAGGCTATGTCGCTCGAGTTGGCTTTTTTGAAATCAACGCGAGACGGCCTACCCTAGGTTCTGTCTTTCCATTCCCTCGCCTCCTTTTCTTTTATTCTATCACTCTGTCGTCTTGAACTTGCAAAAGTGTTACATTTAATCTCAAGGACGAATTTGAAAAGACAGTACACTTCATTCGGCTATTAGGCTTATCAAAACCCGCATACCGGCTGGCGTGGGGAAGAAGACGCTGGACTCAAATTTTATTTTCTATCTTATTTTTGACTTATGCACCATAATAATATTTAATTTAGCTATTGTATTTAGAATATCGTCACAAGGTAGAAGAAGAAAAAATACATGTAATTACAAAGCAATTGTTAATAACCGAACGTTCGAAATATATCAATAACTAGCATGCAAAATTCCATGTCAATAACTAGATTATAAAATAAAAAAAAATTACAAAATTCCAATGAAATACAGCAAAAACAGTTTCCATTAACTAGACTGGGGAAAAAAAGACGGTAATTAAATACAAAAAAAATATCTGAACGACAGCAAGTAAGAATGCTGAACAATAAAGGTTTTGTATTGTCTTGTTTGCAGGTCCTTTTGAAGCATAGGCCCTCACTTTTTTGTGTTTCACCTTCTTGTCGCGGGATTGTTTCCTCTGCTCTGCAATAGTGGTCCAATAATGGCTAACCTCCGAGTAAACTTGTGAGGGTTTTAAAAGGTATTAACCATCGATCAAAAAACCTCTTGGCAGAGATGTAAATAGAAGAATGATGCTTCTATTTAAGGGAGCTTCACAGGAATTTTACAGAAGGCCAAGCATAACAACTGAGATTATCTAAACTGTCTTGAACATATTATTCTCCCGCCCCTTCTTTGAGTAGAGATATTGACTCATATTTTCTGAGCCCCCAGCTGAAGGTGATTAGACAACTATTAATTTACTAGCTCTGTGTATTAAAAAAAAAAGAACTGAGTCATACGGGTGCAAATTCACTCGACAGTGATTAAATCGTCAGTAGATTTATATTTACACATAAAAAGTTGAATAATCAATTATTGGTTAACAAGAATGAAATTAATAGTTTTTTTAAAACACGGAAATAATCAGTTAATTTTGATCATCATAGAATGACATTAAATTTTGGTGGATACGAGAATAACATTGGAAATGTCCATAGGCTGAGCTTATATGCTACTTAGCTGACGGTGTGGGGTCATTTGGTGTCTGCTTCAGTCGCCGTTGGTTCCCATCGGAGCTTTGAGCTGGTCCTTCTTTTCAGGCGTCAAATATGGTGGCAGTAGCACGTCCCTTACAGCAAGGTTGGGGTAACTAAAAAAGTTGCAATCGTCTTCAAGACCCGTCAGGTGTAGGTGTCTAGCATCGAATGCTAGGAATTTGTACCACACACCAAGAGGAAACAAATGCCTTTTTTTAAGTATTGGGTCTCCTGATATGAGCATCATGCGATCCACTACTTCATCTTTCTCGGAATTTTAATCTTCCCTGAGCATTAATTTTAGACTCAGTGAGTCAGATTAAAGTGCTTTTCGACAGCAGAAGACGACATATGAAATATATGTAAATGTATATATAAAAATTACTAAAGTGTTAGTATAATAAATATATACACCATGATATCATCATCCACTCCCTGCTCCCTCTGGAACCTGGGGACACCTCTACTATTAGTTCATTTTAAGGAGACCCGCACGAAGCAGTCACCTGCTCTTGCAGTAGTGGTTCATGAGGCAAGTCATTTGAAGTGATGAAGTTAGCAGCCACATATGCAATTGTACACCCACAAACCATTTATATATGTCAAATGCAAAACATGAAAAATGTACATATTACAACTTACCCAGATTATCGGACGAACACAGACTTTTTGCACAGGGCACGTCCGAATATTGTCGGGCAACTGTTGTTAAGATGCCATCTTTCAGGCGTGTTAGGTTTCTAACTGGGTGTACTTGAATTAGGATCCCAGTACGTGGTACGCTAAGTGATAAGTTTGGAGTTACTCTTTTTTAATATCAGAATTCACTTCCAGTCCTTAGGCTTGTCCTATATTGGGATCTTAATATTCAGGGATCCTGGCTGTCTATGATTTCTCCTTGACGAAATTGGAAGTCAGTGAAGTGGTCTCAAAATGCAATAGATCATAAGCAAAATGGTTGCTCCCACGCAAACGTTTTACCGTTGGAGAAAGGTCCAATCAGAAGTAGTTTAGTTTAGTATTTCCATGGTAAACCATCTACACTTAAGCGTCTGATTTTGGTAGGGGTTCCCCCACCCTCATGTAGACCATTACTTTATGACACATAAGATATTCCTCTTACACGTTATTTTAAAACTCATCTGCACATACTCCATAACCCTGCAAAGTCTTGCCATATCCGGTGTTACTTATCATGTTTAACAAACTCATTACATCACAGATCTATCACTGATAATCTCCTCCAAGATATTACTTTCTCGCATTTGTTTATTATAGCAAAGCCATTTATCGGAAGCGTTATAATTTAAAAAAAAATCAAGATTGTTATTTTCAGAGATCCCAGTTTCTCAAAGCGTTTCTAGCTGGTCGGATCTGCAAAATTAACAAATTTTCTTCAAATTCCATCTGTTATCCATATTGGACATCCCGAGCCACATGGGTTTTGTGGTAATTTTTGCCAGACATGTTCATGAAAAAAAAAATTTGTTATGCCTTCTTCGCCGCTGTGGCGAGAGGTTTTATTTGGCTGTAGGATCAGTATAGTACTGACAATTACAGAAATAGAATTTCTGCAGAAAATGGTGAAGTCCCAGTGTCTGAGAGGACTACTGGTATCACAAATTAGTTACGGCTGTGAATGTTCTGATCTCGAAACAATAGTAGAGAGGAGACCGACATAAAGTGCCACCTCCGCTGTGTAACTAACTGTGATATTCAACAAAACCAGGAAACATATTTTACTTAACAATGATAAAATTGACAAGTCGTTCAAATACAATTTCCTAAGTATTTATTTAGTATATACACTATCTACTCTTGTGCTGAAGGGTGAATGTTGAAAAAAATGGAATGTAATGGAATTGTAAGTTTACATGTGATTTACAAATATTTATATTTATATATATATATATGTAAATAAATATTACAACAAGTTTTCCAATTATAGGAACAAAAATTATATCAGCTGTGCTGTTAATTAAGGATATAACACTTATCAGCTATGTTGTTTTTTTTTTTCTCTTTCTATGCTATTTTCTCTTTCTCATCACTGACAGTTTCTATGCTCACAATGCTGACAGAAATGGTACTAATGTGTACTCATCTCTCTTAAACAGTTCTGTTCTCCGTAGTTTGCTTCACACAACTCCTGCTGAGGTTCGTTACTTTAGCCCACCCAAGACTGAGGGGGACCAAAGATGTAGAGTCTGGTCAACCTCTATGCTCCTGCTAGGTTCCAGGCAGCGGGATTGACTCGAACATACGACCTCAGTTTTTTAGGACACAAATGAACCTGTAACAAAGCAAAAATAGGGGCTAATTTCTGTCCTCAAGCCCACCTATTTCTAGTGTTAGTGAAATGAGCGTGTCTCAGATGTATGCATGTAGGATGAATGACAACATGGCTCAGTATGATTTAGAAATAGCGAGACAAGACATGTGTCTACTTGCAAAGCATTCTTTCTGATAAACTAATGCATGGATACATTCAATAATATAGATTCAATACATGAATACATTTAATACATTAATACATTCCATAATATAAATCAATACATGAATAAATCCAATAAAATGTACACCTAGGTGTGATACAACAATGTCCTTCCCCCTATACTATACCACGCCCTCTCTGTCAAGTGCTATACTAGCTGGTAACATATATCCTAACAATATTGTTATGTTCTTATGATAGGAGTATATGAGACGAGGACTGTTTGGTTATATATATCAGGTGGGAGTTATAGGAGACAATAGATTGGAGTTAGATGAGACAATAGATTGAGTCCTGACAAGGACTGTTTTGGTTATATTGCAGTTGGTCTTATCTGAGACAATAGATTGAAGTTATAGACTGACAATAGATTGAGTCCTAACAAGGACTGTTATGGTTATATTTTGCAGTCGGAGTTAGAGAGACAATAGATTGAGTCCTAACAAGGACTGTTTTGGTTATATTGCAGTTGGTCTTATCTGAGACAATAGATTGAGTTATAGGAGACAATAGATTGAAGTATGAGTCCTATAAGTCTTCGTCTATTCAATCATAATAGGAAATACAATCATTATACTTAATTCCCCCAAGATACAATCAGTAACCTGATAGGTAGTATAAATGACACACAACAAATACCAACGGTTATCGTAAATATATTTACCCTCCTAAGATTTTAAACTGGCCAGGTTTTGACGCGACTTAGTGAAGTAGGTTGCAGGTCGATGCCCTCAGGTAAGCACTAAATCAAAGTGACAGGTTCTTCCTCTTCAGTCAGTATCTCTGGCGTCAAGTTCGGGGTTGCGTGGTTAGCATAAAATCCGCCTGATTATATAGGCAGCTAAATGCTTAAGCAAGGCTTTCGGTTGGTTCCTGGCGGAGCAAAATGATTGGTTTCCTCCGGTTTTGTACCTGGTCTCATACAGCCTAATTTTATTCAGTTTTAGCCGCCATCTTGCGTGAACTGCGTGAACAGTATAATTTATTCTGTCTCAAAGACTAGTGAACGGTGCAAGTTGATTGGTTGAAGCAAATCTGTATCTCGACATAGTGATTAACAAAGTAGTGGGTTACACTTCGTTTCACGACATAGCCCCCTCCTTTCCTAGCTGTGACTTGTCATAGCTGACGTGTAAACCCCTGCTGTGGTTAATCCTTTTGCGTCTGTCCTTCCAGAGTACTAGGGTGTCGACTTAAAAAATCAGCCCCTACATTGTCTCTTCCCGGAATGTAATTCACGGTAAAGGAATAAGGCGCCAGAAGCAGACTCCACCTTTACAATCTCGAATTTAGCTTTTTAGATGCAGCCAAGAATGTTAAAGGTTGGTGATCGCTTTGGACAATGAAGTGTGTCCCATACAGATAAGGTGAAAATTTGTTGATGGACCAAATTAGAGCTAAACATTCCTTCTCTATGGTCGAGTAGTTCAACTCAGCTGCATTCAGCTTCCTACTGGCGTAGGCGACTGGTAAAAGTTCCTCCGGCTGGGCTTTTGATTTCTGCAAGAGAGTTGCACCAATCCCTATACTGCTAGCGTCCGTCCTTAATACAAATTCCTGTGTGATATCGGGTAGTGTAAGGATGGGTTTGCTGGTGAGTTTTTCTTTTAGCTCTGTGTAAGCCTTTTCACAATCAGCATTCCATTGGATTTTGTCAGGCTGTCCTTTCTTAGTTAAGTTAGTTAATGGTGCACACAGAGAGTTAAAGTGGGGTATGTACTTCTGATAGAACCCACATAAAGACACGAATGATCTCACATCTTTCTTCGTTTGAGGTCTGGGTGCCTTCTTTAACTTCTCTATATTCTTTGGGTCAGGAGACATATGACCTGTAGAAATAGTGTGACCTAGGAATTCCAACTCCTTACAACCGATATAGCACTTGGTTGGACGTGCAGTCAATCCAGTTTCTCTCAGTCTGTCAAACAACATGGAGAGCGCTACTATATGCTCTTCAAATGTGTTTGTAGCAACAAGAATGTCATCCATAAAGTTAGTGATATGGGGATTTTGTAGAGGTTCCAATAATTTCCTCATCATTCTTGAAAAGATACTGGGAGCATTTTTCAGCCCAAAAGGTAGTACATTAAACTCGTAGTGTCCGTCTGATGTACTAAATGCCAGCATTTTCCTAACTTCTGGTTTCACTGGTATTTGGTAGTATCCCTTGCTTAGATCTACCTTCGATAAATACCTAGCCTTACTCAGTGTAGAGAACAGCTGGTTGGTGTCAGGTAATGGGTCCACCTGAGATTCTGTGATCGCATTTAGCTTCTTGTAGTAAATACATAACCTGTGTTCACCACTAGGCTTCCTTAATAGCACCACACTTGAGCTATAGGGAGATTCAGACTTTGAAATAATTCTCTTTTAAGAGATAGTCAATCTCATCCTTGAGTGTTTGTGCTTGCTATTGTTCAGTCCATGTCCGCAGCAATGCAGCAATGCTTCCAGTGGACTGTGTATGGGGACGGCAATACAACAACGTTGCCGGACCCACACCTATTTCTATTGTAAGGGGCAGTATACCGAAGTGGGGCCTGTCTCCATCAACTGTTTGGTACAGCCCTGGTTCCTACCTCCTATGGTTCGGGTTTGTTTCTGCAGCTTTTTTAATACTGGTTGCTGACTTTCCAAATGATCCAGGCCATGGTGTTCCGACAAATATCTAGTCGGGGTGGGATGTCTCTCGTCCCCTCTCTGTACAATACGGAGAGTTGCCATGGTTACTGGTGTAACAGTAGACTTGTTGTGATTTCGTTTTCTCGTTATCACTGCTTCTACCTGTTGTTTTCTCTTGTGTATCTTCTTTGTGGGCCTACGTCCGCAACAATGCTTCCCTAGGTCCTGTAACTGGTCTACGCTTCTGAATGAGGTTACCTGGTTACATTCTGAACAGGATTTCATATACCGACTTATGTCTTCAATTATTCCTGGCCAGTAATATCGCAATGCTATATTTTGACCAGTGGCTCCTTTTCCTCTGTGACCACTGTCTGATGTAGCATGCTCTTGCTCCATAATTTCCTCCCTATAGAATTTTGGCACTACCAGCTGTCCATGCCCTTTAGGTCCTTTTCCAGCTTGTCTGTAGAGTAGGCCATTTTCCATATAGTAGTCTCCTTTCTCTGGAGGGTTATGGGCCTTTGGCAATTTGCCAAAACAAGGCTTCAATGTGCTATCTGCTGTTTGAGCCTTTTTCATCTTTGTACGATGAATGTTTATTGGATCTCCCTCTTCCTTTTTGGTGCTCGACCTGGTATGGTTTGCTGCCATGACAACAGGTTTTATTGGGTCACCCAAAAAGACATATTTACATCCTATTACCAGCGGGTATATAGGATCATCACTTACTGCTGCTCTTATCACTCCTTCTACATAGCGAGTTCTCACGTTGATCCTTGCTATGGGAAGTGTCATGGTGCCGGTTCCCTGCATTGCCCCTTGTATGTCCACTGTTTCTGTGGTAAGTTGATCAGGGTGCACTAGGGCTGCACTCACGACTGAGTCGAATTCCAATCCGGAATCATATAAGCACTGAATTTTAGTGCCATTACATGTCACTTCCTCACAGACAGGGGGATGGTGGAGGTCATTCTGACTAACTGCCAGTTCCTTCCTTCCCTTGTTCCCTGTTGTGAGACACGCAGCGTAATAAGGAGGGTTCTTCCTTCTGCAGTCCGCAGTATTGTGGTTACTCATTAGACAAGTTTTACACCACTTTCCTTCCTTCCGGTAAGGTGTCTTATCCGATCTTAGAGGGTTTTTGTCCTTTTGGTCAAATCTTTGTTTGTTCCTTGTGGTATGGTCATTTTGTTCATATTTGGTATAGTTTTGTGATGATTGGAAGTTTTCACTCTGCTTCTTCTTATTTCCTAATACTTCTGCCTGAGCTGCTTGATATCTCTCAGCAACAGTTACAATATCTCCCAATCTCTCTGCTCCTTGTTCCATGATAAACTTCCTCATTTCTCGAGGCATGGATTCTTTCACTTGCTCCATCATTATCATTTCTTTCAGATCCTGACACTTCCCTAAACTACTCCATTTTTCCAAATAGGTTTCCAATCTAGCAGAGAATTGGTGATAGTTTTCTCCTGGAAGAAGTTTAGCTGTTCGGAATTTCTTTCTATATGATTCTGAGTTTTTTTTCATATCTCACAAGCAGTGCCTGCTTCAGGATTTCATAATCTTCCTGGTCATCTCTTGAGAGCTTCAAATATACATCGTAGGCTACACCTCTCAATCCCTGAGATAGTTTAAGACTCCATTTTTCTTTCACTAAGCCATAGGTAGTGGCTAGTCTTTCGTATCTATCCAGGTACGACTCAATGGCGTCTTCTTTCTCAACAAATGGGTCCAGATGAAAATTCATGGCCCCACTTGAGGTGCTCTGGCTGGAGCTACTCTCAGAGTGAGGTGAGCTACCACCATTATTGCCAGTATTTGCCTGAATTTCAAGCTCTTTTAATCTTAACTGATGGTCTCTCTCTGCTTGTAATTTCCTTTCCTCAGCTTCAATTTTCTTTGCCTCATTTTCAGCCTCCCATTTCTTGGCTTCAATTTCCAGTCTTTTGTCTTCTCTCTGAGCTTCCAGTCTTTTGTCTTCTCTCTCAGCTTCCAGTCTTTTGGCTTCTCTTTCAGCTTCCAGTCTTTTGGCTTCTGCCTCTAATTGCAACTTTCTTTCTTCCCTATCCATGTGTTTGTCCACTTCTGTTGTGACATACTGAGTGAGAGCATCACCTGACAAATTTAATTCCTTACCCATCTGCATGATCGCAGTCCTGAACTTCACTACATCAGCCATGGCGTTACTTAGAGAGGGTATGAATAGTTACTATAACCAAATATTTTAATTAAACTTAATTAATTTAAATGAACAAATAAATTTCCGTGCAACTTTGTGAGCATCAACTATTTACTGAGTACTAAATGGTACTCCTCCTACGAAAATAATTTTGTAAAAATCCTATAATGATTTTCTCAAAATAAAATTTATTTTCTTATGTTATCTATGGGTGGCACAAGATAGAGTGTAGATAGATGAATAGACTAAGTATGGCTCAAGATATACAGAAATATCCCGGACGAGCCCCCAGTGTGGCGAGAGGTTTTATTTGGCTGTAGGATCAGTATAGTACTGACAATTACAGAAATAGAATTTCTGCAGAAAATGGTGAAGTCCCAGTGTCTGAGAGGACTACTGGTATCACAAATTAGTTACGGCTGTGAATGTTCTGATCTCGAAACAATAGTAGAGAGGAGACCGACATAAAGTGCCACCTCCGCTGTGTAACTAACTGTGATATTCAACAAAACCAGGAAACATATTTTACTTAACAATGATAAAATTGACAAGTCGTTCAAATACAATTTCCTAAGTATTTATTTAGTATATACACTATCTACTCTTGTGCTGAAGGGTGAATGTTGAAAAAAATGGAATGTAATGGAATTGTAAGTTTACATGTGATTTACAAATATATATATATATATATATATATATATATATATATATATATATATATATATATATATATATATATATATATATATATATATATATATATATATATATATATATATATATATGTAAATAAATATTACAACAAGTTTTCCAATTATAGGAACAAAAATTATATCAGCTGTGCTGTTAATTAAGGATATAACACTTATCAGCTATGTTGTTATTTTTGTCTCTTGCTATGCTAATTTCACTTTCTCATCACTGACAGTTTCTATGCTCACAATGCTGACAGAAATGGTACTAATGTGTACTCATCTCTCTTAAACAGTTCTGTTCTCCGTAGTTTGCTTCACACAACTCCTGCTGGGGTTCGTTACTTTAGCCCACCCAAGACTGAGGGGGACCAAAGATGTAGAGTCTGGTCAACCTCTATGCTCCTGCTAGGTTCCAGGCAGCGGGATTGACTCGAACATACGACCTCAGTTTTTTAGGACACAAATGAACCTGTAACAAAGCAAAAATAGGGGCTAATTTCTGTCCTCAAGCCCACCTATTTCTAGTGTTAGTGAAATGAGCGTGTCTCAGATGTATGCATGTAGGATGAATGACAACATGGCTCAGTATGATTTAGAAATAGCGAGACAAGACATGTGTCTACTTGCAAAGCATTCTTTCTGATAAACTAATGCATGGATACATTCAATAATATAGATTCAATACATGAATACATTTAATACATTAATACATTCCATAATATAAATCAATACATGAATAAATCCAATAATATGTACACCTAGGTGTGATACAACAATGTCCTTCCCCCTATACTATACCACGCCCTCTCTGTCAAGTGCTATACTAGCTGGTAACATATATCCTAACAATATTGTTATGTTCTTATGATAGGAGTATATGAGACGAGGACTGTTTGGTTATATATATCAGGTGGGAGTTATAGGAGACAATAGATTGGAGTTAGATGAGACAATAGATTGAGTCCTGACAAGGACTGTTTTGGTTATATTGCAGTTGGTCTTATCTGAGACAATAGATTGAAGTTATAGACTGACAATAGATTGAGTCCTAACAAGGACTGTTATGGTTATATTTGCAGTCGGAGTTAGATGAGACAATAGATTGAGTCCTAACAAGGACTGTTTTGGTTATATTGCAGTTGGTCTTATCTGAGACAATAGATTGAGTTATAGGAGACAATAGATTGAAGTATGAGTCCTATAAGTCTTCGTCTATTCAATCATAATAGGAAATACAATCATTATACTTAATTCCCCCAAGATACAATCAGTAACCTGATAGGTAGTATAAATGACACACAACAAATACCAACGGTTATCGTAAATATATTTACCCTCCTAAGATTTTAAACTGGCCAGGTTTTGACGCGACTTAGTGAAGTAGGTTGCAGGTCGATGCCCTCAGGTAAGCACTAAATCAAAGTGACAGGTTCTTCCTCTTCAGTCAGTATCTCTGGCGTCAAGTTCGGGGTTGCGTGGTTAGCATAAAATCCGCCTGATTATATAGGCAGCTAAATGCTTAAGCAAGGCTTTCGGTTGGTTCCTGGCGGAGCAAAATGATTGGTTTCCTCCGGTTTTGTACCTGGTCTCATACAGCCTAATTTTATTCAGTTTTAGCCGCCATCTTGCGTGAACTGCGTGAACAGTATAATTTATTCTGTCTCAAAGACTAGTGAACGGTGCAAGTTGATTGGTTGAAGCAAATCTGTATCTCGACATAGTGATTAACAAAGTAGTGGGTTACACTTCGTTTCACGACAGCCGCCACAAGTCTGGGTTAAAAATAAAAGTGTCGCTAAATGTAGACTCTTAATCCGCCAGATTAGCGATTAATCAAACACATACATCGACATGGCTGCAAAACAGATCAAACGGTCAGGTAAAACCGAGATGATTGATAAGATAGGACAAGATAATCTTGGTCAATGAGAGCGTAAACAATACAAAATGAAAAGGCGCACTTTCAACTGGTTGCCGAGTAAGTACGGCCGGAGTGAATTGAAGGTAAGAAAAAGAGGACGGACGAATTTCGTCATACCTCTTTCATTGTCTTTAAACTCCTTACTAAGTTCGTTTCCGTATGTTTTATCCAATTTCTCCTGCTGCGTATATTTCGGAACAAAGACTGTTTTGTGATGTTAATAGACAGCACTCCAACATCTGTTTTTTTCACATACTTTTCTACTGGCATTCGTCAATATCTCGCACTTCAAAAGCTTGCAAAAAAAAAAAAAGACACATATTTTTTTCTTATCCGAGAGAAAAATTACAGGCCAATAAACAGGAAGCAAAAACATGCATATAGTTAGCAAGAGCCAGACAGGTGCCAGTGGCACAAGAGACGATGTGAAAACGCTGGCGATGGATAGGACTCAAATTGAGAAAATCTGATGATAACATTACAAGCCAGTCCTTGTTCTGGAATACCCAGGGTAAGAAAAATAGAGGCAGCCCAAAATAAAAAATGAAGTGGATAAAGGTGGCATGGACAGACTTTGAAGGAGGACACAGTGCAGGAAGGCTTGTATATTTTGTTAAGGAAGTGTGCTCCACTTGGAGCTGAGAGGTATTGATGAAGATGTAGTAGTAGTAGTAGTAGTAGTGGTAGTAGTAGTAATAGTTGTTGTTGTTGTAGTAACCCCTTTCAGTCATAACGGACTACGGGAATGCGTCCCTTAGGTGACAGCACTCAGCTGTTTTTTTTTGTCTTATATTCCTTTCGGTGTGTTCTTATCTCTTCTGCTCGTTGTGAGAGTTTCTCCTCGCCCAATCTGAGGTGCGCCGTAGAGA
This sequence comes from Oreohelix idahoensis, assembly GCA_024509875.1. Taxonomy (NCBI): domain Eukaryota; kingdom Metazoa; phylum Mollusca; class Gastropoda; order Stylommatophora; family Oreohelicidae; genus Oreohelix; species Oreohelix idahoensis. Next base: position 44,435 of record JAMPIV010023037.1, on the reverse strand, counting down.
GCATCGCCACTTGGTACAATCAGCAACTTCATCCACCCAGTTCGCTGGATGAATGCCCAGTGCCATCATGTCTCTCTTGCACACACCTTTGAACCTCAGCTGCGGCTTCCCGGTTGTTCTTTTACCATCTGCCAGTTGTCCGTAGAAAATATCTTTCGGGATGTGACCATCTTACTTGCGGCTGACATGGCCAAGCCAGAATGAAGAAGATGATTCAGCAAAATAATACACAAACGAATGTCTGCAAACATTTTTCTTAAAGCAAACATTAACATAAACAAACTTCCTAGCAAGCACGAAGGTTAACACACATCTTAACACAGAATACATAAACAAAGAAACATCTCAACGCAGAATTCATAAACAAAGAAACATCTTAACACAGAATACCTAAACAAAGAAATTTCAATATTACTAAGCAATTTTCCATTCTTATCTTTTATGAGGTCATTTGCTTGTTTATATTTCCCTGTTAGCTTCTTTGTGTTGTTGTACAGGTCCCTCATATTTCCTTTGGCTGCAGCTTCCTCTGCTTCCCTTGCCAACACTTCAATATACTTCATCTTGTCTCTTTTGATGTTTCTTCTCACTTCTTTGTTTGCATCTATGTACACTTCATGAGCTTTGGCATTGGAGCTTCTGGTTTTGCTTCTGTTTAAATCTGCTTTCTTGTTTTTCCTGTCTTCTATCTTGCTAATGGTTTCTTTGTTGTCCATGCTTTGTGCTGATGTTCTCTTTTTTCTCAGTACTTCTTCACATGTCTCACTCCATATATTTTTTACTTGTTGCCAGTGGTCTTCCGTATCTGCTTCATCTTCCAGCTGTTGGAGTACTTTGTATTTGTTGGATACTGTGACTGAAAATTTTTCTCTTATTTCCTTATTTTTTAGATATCCCACATTATACTGTTGTCTATAGCTTTAGGTAAAAAAGGTAAAGGATCCCGTTTACACGCCCATAGAGGCATATTGGGAATATGGTGTTAGGCTAGGGTTCCCATTCGTCCCGTTTTTCCCGGGACAGTCCCGTTTTTTGATAAAATGTCCTGGTGTCCCGAATTTATTCCAAATGTCCCGCTTTTTAAGGGTCCTTCCTGAAAAAAAAAATCTTTGGGTAACGGATTTTATTTCGTGTTTTAGTAGTGTTACTTTATCAATTTCCGGTTACAGCGGACCCTCGGTTTGAATCTCGAACAAAAATTCGAAAGTCGACCAAAACAGTGTTCAGTGAGCATCTACCAAATGATTTAATGCGTATTAGCATTATTATACAGTATTTTTATCGTTTTTCTTCCGCATAATGCCGAAACGTAAGTGCAGTATAAATGATAACATTACAAGAGAATTTCCCTTCATTAATTTAAAGGTGTAGATGAAAATGTGGAATGTACTTTATGCAGCTCTAAATTTTGCATTTTACATGGTGGTCGGTCAGACGTAGTCAACAACGTGACAACGAAAAAACATAAAGGTGCTGTTGAAAGTAAGGCTTCCAACAGCAGTATAAGTCATTTCTTAAATGCGAAAACCCAGAGTGAAAAGGAAATGGAAAAACAGTTATCATTGGCAGCACAGGAAGCAACCTTCGCTTATCACACGGCGGTGCATAACCACAGCTTTAAGTCCATGGACTGCACAAAGGTGTCAGTGAAAAATGGTGTGAGATGTTCGCTCATTTTACAAAGCAGGATATAAATGCTGAGAACCTGAAATGACTAGTTAGTTTTTGTTTGGCACTGCCAGGATCCAATGCAGCTGTTGAACGTGTTTTTTCGTTAATAAATGCGCTTTGGACAGACAAAAAAAAAAAAACAGACTTAAAATTGAGACAGTGAAAGCTTTAACTATTATAAAGACCCATTTTAAGGATTTCTCTTTTGCTGAGTTCTATGTCCAAATATCAGAAGAAAAAACAAACTTCTTGAACAGGCCCATAAGTCTGATAAATATTCTGATGAATCTGAAATATAAACTTGACTATTGTGTATTTTTTAAAGGTGCGATTTTTCTAATTAGACTAAGTATGTTTGTAATTTAGAATTCTTTTTTTAAAGTGGAAGTTGTGTTAGTTAATGAGAGTATTTTTATACCAGTATCTTATTTTAAGTGCAACATATAATATATATAATAGATTTATTTGTGCTTTACCTTAATTTTTAACATGTCCCGTTTTTTTACAAAATGTCCCGGGTTTTTTAGGTAAAAATTTGGAAATGTCCCGGTTTTTAAACAAAACATTATGGGAACCCTATGTTAGGCCCATATTTTCTCGACCATCGGCAAACTAGGGGTGGTGTGGTCAGCATCACGCCGGCCGCCATAACCTTCCCAGAGTTGCTCTGGTACCCAATTCATGAGGCTGGGTCGACCCCGGAGCCGTTTGCGGTCTAAAAAATCCCACCTCAACTGGGGAGCTAGGAAGCCAGTGCACTAACCACTGTGCTACCGCGGCTTCAAAACCGTTTGGTTTGGTTTGGTTTGGTTTGGTTTGAAGGACTATCTTCATTGCACACGGACAACACCATCAGTGCTCCGATCTCCTCCTTCAGATCACACAAGGAGGATCTCAGCACAGTGCACGAACTCCGTAGCACCAGCTAGAATCTCAATGTGTGTATATAGGAATCACCCATTCTATAAGTATTTCTGTGGTGGGTAAGTTTCTAATTTTTAAATTTTGCCAGGGCAGCGGCCCGATAGGTCTACTCTTTACGATTTCCAACTGCCGTGGGATTTTTAACGTGCGCAACTTGCACACGGGACCTCCTATTTTCTTGACCTTATCCGAGAAGGCTAGGCATCCGATTTCACTACCCAGGAGACCAGGGGTGAGTATGACATCACTATGACCAATGGTTCTGAAAAACATTTTCCAATAAATTATATTCCCTCAACTGGGAATCGAACTCGGTACCTCTAGAATTCGAGGCGGACGCCATACCTCTTTGCCACTCCGACCCCTAAAAGAAATCAATAGGGCTTCAAAACCGAAGATAGATTTAAAGAAACATCATAACACAGAAGACACATACACATAAACATCGTAAATACGAAAGACAAACACGAATAAACAACTTAAAATAGACGAAAAATACAAATGAACATTGTAACAATACAAACAAAACATCTTAACACAGAAGACAAGATATATAAAAAACATCTTAACAAAACAAGACTGATATGAAGAAACATCTTAACATTGAAAGCATTGCACACAAACTTGCACATTCGGTCCTCGCTCGTGCAATATATTGAAAATGTTTCCGTATTCACTGTTTTACTTGAATGAAAGCATATCAGTCTGTGTTTATTCCAAATTTGTCAGCTCTCTATCTCTATACTTTTCTTCAAAATTTTGTTTTCATTATGCTTTGTTCTGTGGTTTTTTTAAGCCCACGGTGAGCAGAACAATATACACCTTAACTCTAATGATTTCTTTTTTGTGTGCGTGATGATAATCAATGTTGTTCTTGAAATTTTTCTTCTTTCATATAACTCAATCCATTCTTTTTAAACCTCCGTTTGTCAGATTTCCCTAAGTGGCTGTACGTTTTTTGCTTGTTCCATGACCTCTGTATGAAGTCCAGTAGTAGCAGTAGTAGTAGCTCCTTGAGTCATAATTGACTTTGGGAATGCGCCCCTGAGGTGATAACCATCAACTGCTTTGTTGTCTCGGTGATCCTTTCGGCGTGGCCTTTTCTCTTTTGCCTGTTGTGAGAGATTCTTTTCGCCCAATCTGAGGTGGTGCCGCAGGTAGCATGTCCACTGTCCTCATATCTCTCTTGCACACATCTTTGAACCTCAGCTGCGGCCGCCCAACTGTTCTCTTGCCGTCTGCTAGTTGCCCGTAGAAGATATCTTTCGGGATGCGACCATCTTCTATGCGGCGGACATGGCCAAGCCAGTGTAGACTGCGCTGTCTAAGCAGTGTATACTTGCTTTGAAGGTCAGCACGTAACAACACCTCGACATTTGTCACTTTATCTTTCCACGAGATGCCGAGGATGTGGCGTAGACACCGTAAATGGAAGGTGTTGAGCCTTCTTTCTTGCTTAGCATAGGTCGTCCAAGTACTCGCTGCCATATAGGAGAGTGCTGGTGACGCAGGCATTATATACTGCAGCCTTGGTCTTCGTTGTGAGTTTGGAGTTTCCCCAAACACGCGATGTGAGGCGGGCAAAGGTAGCTGCAGCTTTGCCAATGCGGCTGTCAATTTCTGTAGAATTTCTGTATATTGCGTAGAATTAAAAATGGATGGCCAGTTATCTGTAGTGAATTACACTGGAGAGGTTAAAGGTGTTATATTGAAAAGATAGATATGTGTGTCCACAGTGTGAGGTCAAGCTATGTAAGACCCTGAGTCTAATAGTTGATGATGATGTTGAGTTCTCAGGGGACCTATCGCTACCTCTCTAGATCTCACACTGTGCTATATTTTGTTTATTTATTGTTATGATGTTTGTTATATGGCTACTGTCGTAAATTTATTTGAGAGAAAAGAGTCGTAGAAATAGTAGTCCGGTTTAGAGTGGAAAATGATGATGGAAAGCTCAGTGATAGAAAATGTAGATATTAAATAGTTGCTTCACAGCGTGCTGGAGGAGAGTAAAGACAGACTTATTTACGACAAATCGCTTCTCTCAATCTTCTCTTCCGCTCTCCTGGTCAAACAATTATTTGCCAGTTTTCCAGACTCGCATCTGCGCGCACACCGATTTGGTGTTTTTCACACACACAGACGATGTAGATACAAACTATATTAAACGAATAGGGGAAAAGTTGGGCTTTGGGTACATCCAACACAGAACTAAATGAGTTTATGTGATTTTATTCACTTTAAAACATCAATCACTAACAAATATCAGGTATTACATAAATTATCATAAGTACACAAATGCAAATAACAAGTTTGGGAGGGGTGAAGAAGATTGGTATCGACTAAGCCCTTCCCGCTTATTAGACAAAGGTAAACCCAGTCCAGAGATAGATAATATCAGGAACACGGGTACGTTAACCTAACAGTGAAGTTAATTACTCTGAAAAGAGGTGTTACCAAATTAGTTATGGTGGTAGACAAAAAATACTGTTATCCCAACTGGTGTCTTCCCTTTACTAAGCAAAGGAAAAAAAGGGGGGGGGGGGAGATGAAACAGAGTTAACAAATTATCCCACTAAAGGAACAATGCCGGGTATACAGAAAACGTATTACCCGGTAGGCAAGTTAACAAATGGTTTGTTGCAAAAAAATTAAATCTCCTGTCATTCATACACACTGTGCGGATCCACACTCATAATCACCACACACTTACCGAGTTGCAGCATCAGACAATCCCTTAGAATGATAAACACAATAATTAACTCTTGACGTATGACAACTGTCTAGTCCTTCTATGTCCCGCCCCAGATAATGCGAGGATTCACTGAGAGCAAATATTCCCGCTTATCGCCGGACTTGAAGTTCTAAGAGTTCTTGTGTTTTATTATAAAGAAACGAGTCTATGGGATGGCACTGACGCAGTTCGACATAGGGGTGAAAAATGAGGTGATGGTATAATCCTTCAGTGCGTGATGATAGTCACTGACCGGGAAAGTTTTTTTAATCCAGTGAGGAAAAACTCTGCTCGGTCACAGTCAGGTAAATCGGTAATCTCTCACAATAGAGCAGTATATAAACTATCGCTACTGGCACTGTTCATCTTCCAGTTTATCTTACAGATTTAATTTGATGATAATAATCAAATGATCTTGGGTAGGCTTTCTTTCATGTAATTATGTTAGCTAGGCCGTACCGGACCACCACAAGATTTACTTTAAAAAAATGTCTCATCAAACTGTCTGGAAGTTTAAGAACCGAGTATGGAAACTCTGAAAGATTTCGTTATTGCTGGGATTGCAAAAGGTGATCAATCTAGAGAAAAAGATAGAAAACCCATAACAACATAATCATACTTTAAAACAAATAATCTTCTAAGCGCGCGATAAATTTCCCGTTAAGCCTATTATACACTCGAGTATTTAATTATGTATTTAATAAACACTGCGCGAGTTCTAGTGGTTAAATCACACATCTATAAATATAGGACTTAACTAAATTTATTAATTATAAATTCCTTCGCGACTTTAAAAGTTAATTTAAGCATCTATTATCTTTTGAAATAATATAATAGATAGATCATTATATTTACAACTGGAACTATTGAGACGGTTTAATTTAATAGGTTTAAATTAACAAAAATCCAATGAAATATAATGAATGAACTAGACCACTGATCACTTTACACAATATATATATTACCGCTTTGCACAGAAATAGAATTCACTGCAAATAAAATGAAAATCCATGGGATAATCTAGCAAGATTTCAAATATCGCTAGTGCTACTATCAAGTTCTGGCCAGCGAATGATAACGTGTCTAGTCTTGATGGTCTATTTAGCTAAAATGGAATGTAAGTTGAGTGGGACATGATAAACTTGACAGCTTATTTGATCTCACGAACGATTTGGGGATCTGACCGCCAAATCAAGGGAAGAAGCCGCCCCCTGGTCTTCGTATCCGCTCGCTGCTGCCCGTTTCGGCTTTCCCCCGTTCGCTCGGTTGCGATTGACACCTAGACGCGAAATTAGCGGCAAGCAACTGCGTCTCGTATCAGGGACCACTACTGTCTTTGATAACGCCGATAGTCTCCCCTGAAATCCCTCAGTCTGTCTCTTTGATCTCGTGCCGCATGCTAAATGAGTCCCGGTGGAATGAGTTCTGGCAAACGAAAAGTTACAACAAATGTTCAGGGGTTCTAATGTTATGAAAAGCTAAAAGTCCCTTTAAATCATCCATCATATCAGGGAGAATTCACTTGTCAAACTAGACGTATGTCACAGCTACGTTTCTAGGTTTATGTGAATGTAATGATATGTTGCCCCAAAAAAAAAAGACACACACAAACAACTGGAACTCAGTGACATTAACTTAAGTAAGGCTGTTGTTAAAGTTATGAAATTAATTTTTTACAATTTATTTTCCTGTCCCTCAAATCTCTTTTGGGCAGGAATGTTGAAAACTGAAGAAAATTATTTTACATGTAAGAAATAAATAATGACTCTTTGTCCCTCACTAGTAATCTACACTGTTACTGTGGGTGTATTCACAGACTGATATCTAACTGTGTCAATAGTGAAAGTCAAGGATGTGAGAAGCTGTTGTATTCATCACGCCCCGCTGTAGTTATAATTCAAGTTGGGGAAAAACTTTCTTTCAAAGATGAATTGTCAGGTGACCCAGCTACGTGACGTTCACCTTATAGATATTGATATGTCAGATGTAAAGTACTGCACTACAAACAGCGTCAGCTCAAGAGACTTCCTCCGGCTAACAGATACAGTATACAGTTCTGCTGAGGTCGTTACGTTTCTTCGAATATGTCTCAACAGGTTTCCTGCCACCAGTCGGCAACAGGCAATAAAACCCTGCAAAATAAAGGCATCCTCGCCCTTTGATATGCTGGCTTAGATTTTACACAACTAATTACATAGCTATAAAATGTGGGGTCAGCCTTGTGTACAAAACAAGTGCACCAGCCCCTAATTTAGTTGACTTCACTTTGTACTGTGATTATACCCTGCTTCCATATGGCTGCTACGCCTCTGTCGTTTTTAACAATAATATGGAGCCGCGCTAGCGTAGTGGTTACAACACCGCTCTGGCGACCGGATGATTCAGGATCAAACCCGGGTGACGGCATTTGAGGATTTTTCGTCGACCGGGATTTGGACTGGATTAACTCGAGACCTGGCGAGGACATTTGAAGGAGTGTCGTCGACCAGGGACTGGCGGCTCCTGAGCCGACCCAGCTCTAATGGGTACCTCCGAAAACGGCGAGTATATGCCTGAATGGCGAGGGACACTTGACTCTGTACAAGAAAATAGGATACTCACGTAAAAATCAATGTCAGGTTAGACATTAAAAAATAATAACCTGAGATTTCGCCTCGAGTATTAGCGGGCGTACGAAAAAAAAAAAGAAAAAAAAAAAAACAATAATATGCTTCCACACAATCAGATGGAGTATACACTTCTCCTTCTGATGTTCTTATTTTATTTTCTTCTGTATCAGCATCCTAGGCATGTTTACAAGTGTTCATTAAACACTGAGGCTTGCCAGTAATTCCTGGTCTTACAGTTATAATATGGATTCATGATAATATTTAATAATCAAATACAATTCTATTTACTTTCTTCATAAATCTGCTTCATGCATGTATGTGCTTCCTAGGATGTCATAAGCTTCCATAATAGCAATGTCATACCACCCAAATTTGGTAGGCGTCCTTATCTAGGGTTGAGCCTCTACATATAAATAACATCAATAAATCATTTATCTTACCGCATCAATGAAATATATTACACAAGTAAACGATGACTGGCAAATAATGGCACAACTTTAGCTTTGCCGGTCGTCCAGACTGAAAGGCTTTCGTTTAAAAGCTTCACTTCTGCTCTCACCGTTACTTGATATGAAAATTTCTGTTCAAATGGCAACTACCCTTGTCTTCTTTCCCTAATATTAATCACACTGGCCAATGAGACAACGCGTCCAAAATTTTGATTCTTCCGAAAACCCCAAACACTTTGTGTGTTTATTAATACGTTTGCCAGTCTGATTTTAATTTTACTGTGTAGAAATAAGTTTCGCTTTAGGCTGGCAAATTGGCAGTATCACCTCTCTCTTTTCCTAATACTAGAGTTAACCAATGAAATTGTGTTAAGCCAATTTGATTTTTCCAAGACGCGTTAGCAGATGTAACTACCGAAGTTTTTCAAAAATGAGCAGTTCTCTGTGTGTTCGTCTGTCTGAATTTTCTTATTTTAACCATAACTCTGTCATTTATGAAGCGATTTAAAAGATTAAAAGTGATTATTAACCGTACCAGTGTCCTCTATCTAGCCAGTACGTTTTCATCTAATTCTTTATCATCGTTTGCATTTTTATACCTTTCCTCTAATTTATGGTTTTACTTTTATTCAACTAAAATATTTATGTAATCACTCTTCTAAGGTCATACAAGTTATTATAGGATATTATTTTACACAATATTGCTCTATTTTCTCTCTCTGCACCATTTGAGGTTTCAGTTTCACTTTACGTTATAAGTAAACTAGTATTGTTTCAATGCAATCCACCATTTCTCTCCCTCTCTCTCGTTCGTTTTTAGAAACCTAAGCAACGCGTTGGCTGGCAGCCAATTTTGTCTAGCGGTCGTATTAAACAATTAGTACGGATAGAGGAAAAAGCGTGCGTGTTAGAGGAATGGGGGAGGGGGGTTTGCCCGCTTGCTAACAAAAGATTCAAATTCTCACAACGCACTGGCGTTTGAATAAGCGATGTCTAGGCAAAATTGCACATGTTGTAACTAAAAATAGATTCTTAGACTGCGTTAGCTAATTTTTTCCCTTTCTACAGTTTGATAGTATAGTGACCCTTGACAGTTTTCAAACTAGAAGCATTTCCTACAACCAAGGTCAGATGTAGAAGTTGTTTATTGCTTTTATCTTGGCTTAGTGGGAAAAAATTCAAATGCGGTAATATGATCATATTTGAGAGGGGGGTTAAAACGGAGCATTTTACCACATTATCCAAGAGTCAGTAATTCGTCTTTTCTTTCTTCTTCATTATCATCCTTCAGCTCCCAAGGAGCATAGGCCTTGAACAAACGAATGCCAAGACTTCCTGTCACGTGCCATCAGCTCAAGGTCTTTTCATGCCTTCTTCATCCCATTCACATCTGTCCCCAGTTCTTTTCTCGCCGTGTGTTCCTTGGTTTCCCTCTACCTCTTTTATCCTGGGAACTCCGGAACAAGGATTGTCTGCTAATGCTATCAGTGGCTTCCCCAATCGCATCTCTTGTTCCGCTGTCACATGTCTCGTTTTTGACATAAGTTTCACCTTAGTGACCTTGGCATACTATTTCAATCCTTCTGCTCTATGCAAACATCCTGTCGCGTAGATATCATGATTAATAAATTTCAGATATCTATCCTTTATTCTGCACTGGTCTTTTCCTTTTTCTTCCGCTCTTTTACCCTTTTTTCCGCTCTTTTACCTTTCTTTTGCATACGCTAGATTGTTAGCAATTCGAACCTTTGTCATTTCTTCTAGTTAGCATGCACAGTTTATGGCTGTTAGCATTTATTGCATCTCTTTGATGTAGGTTTACGAGCAGACGAAATGAGTAGCGCGAGTCGGTTTCACGTTAATTTTAAACGCCAGAGATCGAATCGTGTTAACTCGTTCTAGACAAGTGATATAAGGGAATCTTAGATCTAAGACGAGTTCGCGGGCATTACGTTTATGGGCATAGTCTGCAAGCAGTATTCGTGTGATCCTGTAAGTCGAGGAAATCTTCGCACGGGGTCTGGTCTTTTATGTTACGTCGGTTCTCAAATGAGTCCGTACGCAACAGAGAGAGACCTGGTCGGCATTGGTGCGAAGTAATTCGGGTGAGCAGATCTTTGATTTTGCAGATTTGAATGTAAATCTGAACATAGGTGTAAACATCTGGAATTGAGTATGTCTCAAGTCTTAGACGTAACCTTTTTCCTTTCATCAGAGAGATATTTATACCTGAGCAGTTGAGACTCAGTATCCAGTATTCATTTAGACTCCGCAGTTCTCTAGACACATTCTAGCTTCGTTTCTAGATTTGCTGTATTAAGTAAAATCTCAGTTTTCGTTGGAGAATAGTCTTAGTAGGCTGTGCGAGGTAAATATATATATATATATCTAGTAGTGATTGAGTGATTTAAATGGTGATCGCTTATTTTATTTCACTAGTTTCTTTTGTGCAGAGTGATTAAATGATAAGTCAGTTATATTTTCTCTAAGTTACTGCATTACAGTGGGAAGCAGAATAAATTATAATTTCTAGCTAAACTCATTCGGCTATTAATAAATTTGATTAAACTGCTAGCAGCCAGTCAGAGAATATTTTAACTAACTATTAAATGCACTGATGACTCATGAGTATTGAGGAAATATATTTATATGTATTTCTAATTCATGATGACTGATTTTTTTAAATGACTAGAATTTATTTCACGGGGGAGTTTTAACGATGAGACTAGCTCTAAGCCTATGGTTTCTAGTTAAGTTGTATGCACGAAGTAATATTTTTTACGCGTAGGATTAGATGTACTATTAGGGTTGAGTATTTATGTGTTTCTTTTTTCCCTATACAGTATTCTGGGTCATAAACCCTAAATCTTACCAGCGGCTTTCAGTACCTATGTAACTGAGAAGAACATTATCTAAAGAACATTCTTATTATAATTACCGGGTTTTGCAAGGGACCTGTCTGGCCTAGTGTTTTACACCCAGAAGAACGACAGAGTGCTGGCCCAAAAGTAATATTAAGAATAAATGGTAACTGAACTTACTAATATCCAGATTTCTTTCTCAAGTTCATATATATTTCGCCTGTGGTGGCGACTGAAATAACATTTGACATTTCCCATATCAAGACCATTGTGTTGTGAAGGAGATTTATCCTAAACCGATTTATGTACCTGACATTCAACTTAACGAGTGAAGTTCCAAGCTATTGTACCCTGTGAACATTAGATAGCATAAGTACTTTCCTAACTAGACAAAAAGTGAAGTGACCTTCATCAGCCTCCTATTTACAACAGTGAGACAAATGTTTCCCAACATTTTGATTATAATTAGTCTTTTGGAGAAACTGGGGTTTGACTCACCAGTAACTCAAGCTTGGATGGTTGATGAGTGACTGAACAATTTGTTCCAGATGTTATGAAAAACAACGATTAGGTAAGAGTGCGCATGTTGTCTGTGAGCACAGCTGTCAGAGCGAGAGAATAACAGGAATGAATAATTCGTTTATGATTTAACCCATGTCATAACTTTGTATTTTCTCTTGTATGCAAGTTCTTGCTAATGCTGTTTTCCTCGTAGGATAGATTAATATACATAAACTCTGTTCTTTACTGAGAGAGGGAAAACCTTGGACCTTAGCGTATGAATCTGTGACTCTTTGGGCTATAACTTCTCTTATAACGGGATCTTGGCAACGGGGGGGGGGGGGGGGGGGGGGGGGGGGGGGTAGGGGGGAGGGGGGGAGAGAGAATTTCACCTATGAGTCTATCTCTTTAATTGATTCTATGTTATTGTATTTGATTTGATATTCAATATTGTCGATGTAAAGTTTCTTTTTATGATAATAAACATTTACATAACTTTATTCACGTGTGGCGGTCAGCTTGTTCAAAAAAGATCCTTATTTCATAGATATAGTTTTCACGTATGTGCGTCTAATCGTCGTCACTTATCTGTGTGCGTATGTATATGTGAGTGATTGAATATATCAATATATATATTTATAGGAAACTGTCTGATCTAAACTCTCAGTCATAATCGATAGGCTGGTTTGATTATCTATCAAAACCAGGGACAGATTTTATCTTTCACCATTTCACTTGTGAAATTCTATTTCTTTACCTTATCTTCCACTGAGATATCACCTGTACTAGTCCTTTTCAGTCCTATTCAGGAGGGACCAAAAGTGATCTTAATTACCCTATCGAAAATATACGACACATCCATTTATGAAAGTCTGTAGCTTTTTTATTGTTGTTCTCCATTTTTCAGCGCCATACAATAGGACTGATTTGACATTTGAATTGAAGATTCTGATGTTTGTGATGCACTTTATTTCACATCTTTCACACACAAATAAAATATATAAATTTGACCTATTTGTTTACCCAGATTGCAGTGGTGTCGATTCTGTTCAACAATAACAAACATCTAATGTAAAGTTCACAAGAAAATTGGTTACGCTCACGTCATATGCGCGGATACGCATACAATTCAAACTCAGCCATGTATTTTTGTACAGCAAATGATCTCAAAAGACATTGATCTATATGGTGAGCAAAAAGACTCTCAACATTCACCATCAGGCTTCCACCCCTTAAATACAAAATACAGTCTATATTCGATGTAAATTATTTCCCTTCTTTAAAATCCTCACATCAGTGGTATTATTTCCACCTTCTTTTACTACTAGCTTAGGTACTATATGAAATAGGCTGAGTCAATGCGGGTCAAAACTTGGTAGATTAAAATGCATTTTAAAAAATGGGGTGCTGTATGCAAAGTCTCAGTTCTCTACGACTAGTGGTACTTAGAGATTTTGAGCGTCAAAGATTTGAAATGCGACAAATATTAAATACGATTTTAATCTTACAGAAAAATGTGCAATACGTTCTTCTGCCTTGAGAGCAAAGCGCTATTAAAAAAAAAAAGTTAACTCCCTCGTGTTTCTAGTTCGTTCTAGAATGTCTCACTGTTCCTTTAAATCTAGAAGTTATATCTTAACCATTAACATGGGATGCACTGATGTTCTGGGCCCAATGACGAAGTAAAAGGCGTCTAGATTATTATACGTTCTCTGGACTATTACCCCCGTTATTAATCTTATTTTCAATGCGTGTTTACATGTTGCCAAGCAAAGGTAGTCATCGACTTATTCCAATGATTACTTTCTCAGCAAAATCTACCATGCTTCGTAATTTAATCAAATAAACCTAAAACACGTGACGCTATATCATAACAATTAATTATTGACTAAATGGCGTCATGCACTCACACAAAAACTAAAGCGATGTAACAGTATGTCTGTAGTTGTGGGTCTTCTGAATACAGTCTGTCGCTTGATATTGATAAGAAGATGTATATTGTAAACTTAATCGTCAGGGCTTAGGGTCTTGCGTCTATGACATCGGCAAGAGAACATAATAAACCTAATCGTCATGGTATTAGGTCTTGCTTGTTAACATCGACAAGAAAGCAGAGTACACCTAATCATCCAGACATTATGTCTTGTGTCTTTGAGGTCGACAAGAAAACATAGTAAACCTAATCTCTGGGGCATTGGGTCTTGCTTGTTGACCTCGACAAGAAAACAGAGTAAACCTAATCTCCGGGGCATTGGGTCTTGCTTGTTGACATCGACAAGAAAACAGAGTAAACTTAATCTCTGGGACATTGGGTCTTGCTTGTTGACATCGACAAGAAAATAGAGTAAAGCTAATCATCCAGATATTAGGTCTTGTGTCCTTGAGGTCGACAAGAAAACAGAGTAAACTTAATCTCTGGGACATTGGGTCTTGGTTGTTGACATCGACAAGAAAACATAGTAAACCTACTCATCTAGACATTTAACCAATACCCTTTAGCTCCGCACAGAGCATAGGCCTTCAGTAAACACATGCCAAGTCATCCTGTCATCCGCTCCAGTTCTTTTCATGTTTTCCTCATCCTGTTTACCTCTGCATCCAATTCTCTTCTCCGTGTGTTTTTTTGGGTCTACCTCTGCCTCTCCTTCCCTGGGGATTCCAGAACAAGGACTGCCTTGTAATGCTATCAACAGGTTTCCTCAATGTGTGTCCTATCCATTGCCAGCGTCTTCTTCTCAACTCTTGTTCCACTGGCACTTGTCTGGTTCTTGTCATCAATTCCACATTTCTGACTTTGTCATACCATCTCAATCCTTCTGTTCTTCGCAAGCATCTGTTTATGAAAGTCAGTTTGACATCGACAAGAAAACAGAGTAAACCTAATCGTCCAGTCATTAGGTCTTGTGTTTTTGATATCGACAAGAAAACAGAGTAAACTTAATCGTCCAGACATTAGGTCTTGTGCTCAGTATTGACTAATGACAAATGAAAGACGTTAAAGAATGTAACTGTCTGAATATTTAATTTAATGGAAGCAGAAACACACAGATAAAAATATACGAGATGGCTGGAACAGCAATAATGGTGTTTATGTCACTGGATTGCATACTGCTGTCAATACTGGTCTTCAAAGCATGTATACACTGCTTAGCCAGCGCAGACTAGGTTCTCTTGGCCAAGTCCGCCGCATGGAAGATGGTCACATCCACAAAAATATCTTCTACGGACAACTGGCATATTGCAAAAGTACAGCCGGCCTACAGCAGCTGAGGTTCAAAGATGTGTGCAACAGGAGACATGACGGCACTGGACATAAATATAGCAGCCTGGGAGGGTGAAGGTGCCGATCGCACCAAGTGGCGATGCTATTTACGGCGCCACCTCAGATTAGGCGAAAAGAAGCTCACACAACAAGCCGAAAAGTGGAGAAAACGTCGAAACATCAGGAAAAAAGGCAGCCGAGGGCTGTCACCTCAGGGGCGCATTCCCATAGTCAGTTATGACTGAAGGGGCTATTATTATTTATTATAATGTATGGAAAGTATATTGCAGGCATGTTAGTGTACTTGAGAACTATAATACAAGAGAATCACTGAAGCGTATTTGTTCCCTGTGTATGTTTATCTTCAAGGACATACGACCATTATTCTGTTAGGACGACAGATCTAATGAGGTGGAATTAATTTTCTTTCTTTTTTTTTTTTTCCTGCTACAGAACAGGGCTGGATTAAAAACTGCAGAGGCCCTAGCCTATTTAGATATTTTGGGGGCCCTCTCCGTCAAACTAGAAAAAATAAAAACTAATGGATTTCAGAAAAATGTTTTTATTAATATAGAATTATATGTTTTGAAAAAAGTATTCGTTGCTGCCTCTTGATTTTTGTTTAAGGTATTGGGGCCCTGCAAAGAACATTTAAAGAAAAAAGACAAATAAGCGGGGTTAGAAGTACCTAATAAATTAACTGTTGTACAGACGCTTTTACCCTGCACGCACGAGCGTACTATCGTGCACGTGCCATTGCTGTAGAGCTCTGTGCGTTATGACTCCGTTGCTTTTTTCACGGGGGCCCCTGTAAGCCTGGGGCCCTATGCCCGTATCTAGTGGTCCCTAAAATATTTGGCACCCAGGCTAGATCCTACATTCCCCCACTCCCGGTCATAAAGAAACACAATTGGAAGTAATTTTTTTTTTACATTAAGTACTATGTTAATAGTGCACGATAACACCCCCTTCTTGGTTGTCACCCAGGGCTGACCGTTCCCCTCGCACCCCCTTCCTTAGTACGCCATTGGGCCTAAAGAATAATCCGGCTCTGCTACAGAAGACAATACTTGTAAACTGTTGTCACGAGTGGTTCAGCCCAACAGCCAAATGAAC
This sequence comes from Oreohelix idahoensis, assembly GCA_024509875.1. Taxonomy (NCBI): domain Eukaryota; kingdom Metazoa; phylum Mollusca; class Gastropoda; order Stylommatophora; family Oreohelicidae; genus Oreohelix; species Oreohelix idahoensis. The sequence continues at coordinate 28,308 of JAMPIV010023037.1, read as the reverse complement.
TTTCCCATGTACAAGAACGAATCATCATATTTCCTTTCGCTCCTTATGGAGCATGAGGCCACACTGCAGGTGGTCCCCTTGCACGAAGCCTGCACACAAGCATTTATATGCTGTAGCAGCGGTGGTCTCCGTAGCAATTAGTTTTACATAATGGAGTTGTCAGCTTCATTCACAACCTTATATTAGTAGCCTTGTACGACATGCCTGAGGGAGCAGTAGTAATATTCTTTCTGTCTCATCATCCCCCCCCCCCCCCGGGAACTATACGGGACAACATGAACTTATAGTAACCGTTTTTTTTAAAATCTCCAATTGTATCAAAGACTTTTTAAAGCAAAAGATGAAGGAATTGATTGTTGTATTGATGAAAAAAAGAACAAAAATCCCAGAATGAAACATTTGAATATGAACAACGTTTTGCACGCCGGTGGACTTACAGAACCAATTGATTATTTAGCCTAAAATCATTCAATAGGAATTCGTAAGCTTGTCTTTGCTTCATTAATTAAAAGTTGGTTTCGGATCGTTTGTTTTCGTTGAACGCAGCTCTTGAAAAAATAATACCGTCAAGCATCTTATCGTCAGTCAATGTGAATATCGTACAAGTCCGATTATTGTTATTGTTGAACAGAATCGACACCATTACACTTCGGGCAAACACATAGGTGCTCAGTCTCCCTCAGCATATATCGAAGGGTATGAATGCTAATTATTCCTGTAGCTCGCAGGGTGTATATACGATAGATGCATCCTCCCATACGTCCAATCACTGCTAGCCTTACGTTTGATGCGCTTGCGTGTAATATTGTTAATGTAGATTATATGACCTAGTTCACTCTAGGGTATGACTTTCTTCAACGGTCAATGTACACTTGCAACAGTAACGAGTTGAATGAGTGCAGATAAACACTGTAGACATCTCACAAGGTTTATTTACAATCCATACAAACGAGCAGCTCCACATCAATAGAATGATTTATAATTTTACACTGTCCATCGGACCAACTACACTGGGCCATCAAAGAATATGAAGTAACGAATAAACTGTCGATATTTTACGGTATAGTGAACGCGAAATATATGCGGAGATTATGACGCATTCGCGTTGGGAAGGTCACGCCGGGTGACTTGGTTACAGGGCCTGAGGTCCGTGTTACGGTGTTCATTTTAAATGTCGAACCCGATGCGCAACGTTTGAGGGGTCATTAATATTTATGAATATGTCGAATATTTTACGGTATAGTGAACGCGAATTATATGCGGAGATTATGACGCATTCGCGTGTTACGCTATCCGTCAAGCAAGAAGGTCGTGTCTTGTATTTCTTCCAAGGAAATAAGGCTGAGTATATAGCCTATATTATATAGATGAATCGATGTAGACTTCAGGGTCAGTTCGGAAATTAATCTAAGCATGAGATTAATTAAATTAAACTAATAATGGAAGGAGAATCGTATTATGATTCAAATTGTAGATGTCAAGAACTCATGTGCTCATTTCTGGCTGTTGACTACAACAGCGCACGTATATAGCCACGATGTTCATCTGACATATTGTTTTGTCTTCGAGGGACGTGAATAGGATGCATGTAATTCCTAATGAACTATATATGAACTATATATGAACGTGTACCTACGTGAATGTCTTATGTGTGAACTGTAAATAAATTCATGGACTCTGAATTGAGGACTTTATCACATCGATACGTTACAGCTATTTGCTGCATTTGCCAATGTTGATGATTATGCAAATGAAGAACTCTTCTGATAGGAAAAATATGTACCTATAATGATGAGCTCCGAAAGGAACGAATGTATTCTTGGACATTCAACAAATGATTAATCAATATAACGTTGACCCTTACTCCAAGATGATAACCGGACGAAGCACGCATTCGCGATTGAACAAAATACATAACCAGCTCTAACCAGCTCGGCCTTATCTGTCCCCGCCCTTTATCAACTGGTGGCCAGATGTGGCGTAGATAATTTCAAATATTAACGAGTAGAAAGAACTAAATTCCTTTCGATCGAAATGGACATTATTTGCAAATACACCGGTGACGTCATGCCCTTGACGACAGCATGAACGGTTGGAAAAGCCAGCAGCTGACAATGTCCATCAAAAAAAAATTTATTTGAAGCTTTCAAACATCAAATGAAACCTATTGCTGACTTTCTCAATGATACAAACAAGCTCTCGAGTCTGTCGGCGAAGCATATAATGTACGATATTACCGCCAAAACAAGATAAGTCACTGATTTTAAAGGTTAAAATATTTCGTCCTGTTCGTCCAATAACGCCATGTTCTTTTTTCGTTGTATCCATGTTAAATATTGTTCCTGTCCTTTTCATGTAGCGGGTATGGATGGGCGGCGGTTCGGAATGAATAAAATGGCTCTGAGGATGCCGATATTCATTCTGAATGTTCCTAAGGCTGTGAATTAATAGCACCTCGCGAAGAAAGCGTCGAATTATCATTATCGGTGATCGTTTCGTTCGGACTTGCATTAATTCACTTTGCATGTTAGGTGTATAGTCATGTTATAACTGGTGTTTTCTGGTGTATTTGGTTCTTATTTTTATTCATTTACAGTCTTATGTTCGTAATCTATCTTGTTTATTCTGATCTAGCTATCTTTAATTTTAATTAAATGTATTGTATTAACGTCAAATGAGTCCTGTGACGTCACTATTTGTTACGTACACAGCTTAACTTTCTATTCAGTTCATTCTTAATCTCTCACTTCCGTTTTATACCACTTAGTTATTATGCATTTTTTATTGTGAAAATGTCTTGTCGTATGGTAATACTGTTTCGTAATCCTTGGTTAACCCATTGTATTGTTTGTCTTCATTTCATCCTTCTATAATTTAATATTAATGCTATAATTTCTTCATTAATAATAGTGTAGATGAATATGATTAAATTTTTATCAGCTTTGATGAGGAATTAGGGACTTTGCACATATTTGCAGTAGTGGTCCTAGAAATGGGCAATGCACTTTATGCCTCATGATTATGGCATAAAATATAATGATTAATTATTAAAAATTATAACATATTAATACATATTTAATATAAATTAGTACACTTTCTCAGTACTATATTGTGAACTTAGTGACAATTAAGACTAATTATTTGGGGATAATACACATAATTATTAAATATTAATATTAAGCGCTTGATATAATTTCAGCAGCTTATATAACTAACTATCATAACTATTTATGATAGATATCAGTGAGTATATATATAATATTTTGTAAAAATATTATAGATTGTGGAACTTATACATAACAATACAGGAATATTACAATTTCTTATATTAATTATTTATTCGTTGAGTAATTATAATTATCGACATAGATTCTATTGTTGATTACAATACATAAGTAATTGAATACTTAAATAATTAAACTCCAAGAATGCTTACCTTGGACCATTTCATTAAAATTGGAAAAGATTGTAATAAAAAGGGAGAGGCACTCCTTGAATTTGCTGAACAACAACTGGCAAGATATAAGGCAGAGATGGAAGAACTTGAAAGAAAAGAGGCTGAAAAGAAAACTATTGCTAAAGCAGAGATGAAGAACTTGAAAGAAAAGAAGAAAGGAGAGAGGAAAGAATTAAGACAAGAAGAAGAAAGAAAGATAGCAAGAGATGAAATCCTACGGATTGAAGAAGAGAATAAATTGAAACGACAAGAAATCATACTACAGCAAGAAATGGAATTGCAACGGCTTAAATTGGAAACAGCAAAACTTAATTCGCAGAGTGCTGCAGCAAGCCAAAATGATAATGCTCAATCTGGATCTTCATCCACCCGACTTAAGGGCAATTATTACTTTAAATTACCACCATTCAAATTACACGTGGACGACCTTTCATCGTGGCTGGCGCGCTTTGAGGATATATGTAAGGTCAATAACCTTGACAAAACTGCATGGGCACTTAAACTTAAGGAATTTCTGGATGGCGAACCTGCAAGTGCAGCACAAAACATTGATCCTACATTAGCCACAGATTATGAGGCCATTAAGACGTTGTTATTACGTCGTTTCCACTTGAACGAAGAGGCATGTAGATTACGTTTCAAAAGTTTGTTGCCAGATAACAATAAAGATTTCACAGGTTTTATTGCTAACATACGCAATACTTTTAACAGATGGGTTGAACTGGCAGGTGTCAACAAATCTTACGACAAATTAGTTGATTTATTATTGAGGGATAAAGTATTATCTTCTGTCAGCCCACCATTCTTTGCTTATCTGCAAGAAAGAAAACCAGAAACTATTGATGATTTAGAAAAAATTTCTTTAAATTACTGCACAGCACATCCGAATGCTAATATTTCTGGCTCGTTGATAAGAGAACCACTTCCTGTAGCCTCCAATATGGCATATCATAATCATAACAAACCTAGAACACACAGTGTGGACAGAGGTAGGTTCAAAGGAAACTATGACATTAATTTTCATAAGGGACAGAATAACTTTAACAATAACTTTAATAGAGGAAGACAACAAACCAGAAATTATTCACCTCAGTCAAGATACAACAGTAATCCACGTAACTCAAGTTATAATCGGTCATATCAATATAATAATGGTAACAATTGGAAGAATAGCGATAATTATAACTCGAGACATCGAGATAACAATTATAATAGACGTCAACGAGATAATTCAACTAATTATTCTCGTAATCGTTCTCATTCTCGTGGATCTTCACATTATAACCATAATACCGGGGCAGCAGTTACAAATGATATCACCCCTAAGGTTCAGGTTCCACCTAACGATAATACAATGAATTCTTCTGCTGCATGCTTTGCTATAAATTATAACGTGGCAAATAGTTGCCCACAATGCAATCTTATTTTTCAGAAGGCAAAGGAGACAGTGCTAAACTGCGGACACATTACACCAGAAGTAGGTCTTGCAGCCAATGATGGAACAGGCTCTCTGATTTTTAACAGAGGGATAGTAAACGGTTCTGTAGTTTCTGTATTGAGAGACTCGGGGTCCACAACCATTGGAGTGCGACAGTCGCTAGTACATCCTAGCTGTGCAACGGGGGAATATGTCCGTTGCATGACTTTTGGGGGAACTATTGAGTTTTACCCCACAGCTATTATCCATGTTAACACACCTTTTTTCACAGGTAACGTGAAGGTATGCATGCTGAAAAAGCCAATAGCAGACCTTATGGTGGGTCGCATACACGGCAGCAAGGATTGTTCACCAGAAGATATTATTGAATGGGAGAGACACAATCTATGCACTGGAAACGCCGTGACAACTAGAGCTCAGACTATGCTCATGGAGAGTGTCAATGATAATAAGATGGATGCAGAAAAACAGGAGGATATTGAGGTCAATTCACCTATTGACAGGGAATCATTTGCTAACAAACAAAAAAATGACAAATCTCTAAATAAATTTTTTAACCTAGTTAATAAGGTTGATAATTTAACTTCAGGTAATAAGAACAAACATTGGTTTATTATGAAAAAATGATATACTAATTAGATGTTTTAGTGATAAATCACTGGTAAAACAACAAGTGATGGTACCGGCTGCTTTTAGACGGTACATTCTTCAACACGCGCATGACTCGCAGTGTGCAGGACATATGGGATATACTCGAACACGATCTCGAGTATTATCTTCATTCTTTTGGCCAGGAGTGTCACGTGATATTTCGCAGTATGTACGTTCTTGTACTACGTGCCAGGAAGTGAAAGCACGTGGAGCTTTTCACACGGCGCCTATTCAGGCTTGCGATATCTCAGTACGACCTTTTGACAAGATGGCCATAGACATAATTGGTCCACTTCTACCATCTGCGAGAGGACATAGATTTGTTCTCACGTGCATTGATTTATGCACACGATGGCCAGAAGCCATTCCATTGAAGACAACCACTACCACAGATGTAGCTGATGCATTACATCTAATTTTCTCTAGAATAGGGTTTCCTAGAAAATTATTATCTGATCATGGGTCGCAGTTTATATCCGATACCATGAAGGAGGTAATGAAAACCTGGAACATTGATAGGAATTTGAGTAGTATTTATCATCCCATGAGTAACGGTGCAGTTGAAAGACTTAACCGTACGCTTAAGCAACTTTTACATAAGGTTACTGTTAAACACCCTCAGGACTGGGACAGAGCACTCCCAGCTGTCCTATTTGCTTACCGAGAGGTGCCACATGAACAAACTGGCTTCTCTCCCTTTGAGTTAGTTTTTGGTGCCCCTCCGAGAGGTCCTATGGGACTGATAAAAGATTTATTAATTGATGCAGAGATGACTCAGGACACTCAGTCATCTTATGAGTATGTGATTAATCTTCGAAATAATATTATTGAGTCTTGCCAATTGGCAACAGCTTCTTCTGAGGCTGCAAAAGCTAAGGCTCGATCTATACAAAATCGATCTAGACGATTACGTCAATTATTCCCAGGCGATGAGGCTTATGTATTACTCCCTCACAATAACAATAAGTTATTGATCTCATGGACTGGTCCTTATAAGGTTACTGATAAAATTTCAGACGTTGATTACGTCTTAGATATCAAGGGACACAGAAAGATATTCCATATTAATATGCTCAAGCAATTTCATACACGTCCTATACACTTACAGTCAATTTTTCATGAATTAGATGACAATACTGTATCTACTTGTCATTATTCTAATCTATCTGTTATACAGGAGGAAGAATCTTCTTTTCCTGAAGTGCAGATGCCTTTACCTGTACTTACTGTCCAATCTACTGAATCTTGGCGTGATGTGACCATTTCTTCTACGGTTACACCGCAACAGCATCAACGCGTTGCTGATCTTCTACAATCTTTCCCAGATGTGTTAACTGATGTACCGGGTTGCACATCTGTAATTAGTCACGATATTATTCTTAACGATGATACACCAATTCGTGTTCATCCTTATTCTGTACCTCTACATTTTCTGAGTAAGACATCTCAGGAACTCGAACAGATGATATCATTAGGTATTATTGAGACTAGTACATCTCCATTTTCTTCTCCTTTAGTCATTGTCCGGAAAAAGGACAACAACATACGTTTATGTGTTGACTATAGGAAACTTAATGCGCAGACAGTACCGGATAGCGAACCACATCCTATCCTTGACGATTTACTTCCTCGTCTATCCAATGCTACACTTTTCACTAAAATTGACTTAACTAAAGGTTATTGGCAGATTCCACTAACCGAAAGAGCCAAATACTACACAGCATTCTCAACTCCACAAGGTCTTTACCAGTGGAACGTGATGCCTTTTGGGCTAATGAATGCTCCAGCTACCTTTATTCGCATGATGCGAAAAATTTTAGCAGGTAGATCAGATATAATTACCTATATTGACGACATATGTTTGTTTAGTTCATCATTTGAGGAACATTTTTTGGGTCTTAAATCAGTTTTGGAAATATTGCGGGATAACCATTTAACCGCTAAACCAACTAAAATTCAAATAGCGTGTAATGAGATAACATTCCTGGGGCACATTATTGGATCGGGACGTATCCAAACAATTCCCAGTACGGTTTCTAAAATATTAAATTTATCTGTTCCTCAAACGAAGAAACAGGTTAGGAGTCTGTTAGGTTTAATCCAATACTATAGCAGATTTGTACCTCACCTATCATCCATCACGGCTGTCCTGTCTTCGTTACTAAAGAAGAACATGCCTTTAAGGATAAATTGGACCGACGAATGTGACAAAACTTTTCGCACTATCTTAAAAATTTTTTCATGCCCACCTGTTTTAAGATTACCAGATGCTTCTAAAAAGTTTGTTCTACGTACAGATGCGAGTAATTACGGACTCGGGGCGTGTCTACTGCAATATCATGATGATGTCCTTCACCCTGTACTGTATATCTCACGCAAACTGAAACCTCCGGAGACGAAATATTCCACTGTGGACCGAGAATTGCTCTCCGTAATCTGGGCAATTACCAAGTTGGAAAAGTTTTTGCTGGGATCTCCATTCCTGATCCAGACTGATCAGAAATCAGTGGCAGCATTACGTCGCTCAAACCATAAAAGTGCTAAACTTGCACGATTTGCTATTACGTTGCAACCCTACGAGTTCGAGATACAGTCGATACCTGGAACTGAAAACGTCATAGCCGACACGTTGTCCAGACATCCTACGGATTCTGAATGAATATTACAATTTCAAGAAAATTTTCTGACTAGTCAAGCATTACATTTGCAATAAACGTTTTTGATATCAAGTCAGAATATACAACAATTCAGTTGGACTTCCTACCTAAATAAGGACATTTCGAAATAAACTATTGTGATCAAAATATCAAGTTTTACGGATCGTTTGAAAATTTGAACTTCAATTCCACTTTGAGTATCACTCATTTCGATTGAAAACTGTTAAAAGGGAACAATCTCTGATGTAGAAAGGACAGATACGTTGATGACTTAGTCAATTTACTTTCAAAGTTTAATAAAGGAACTAACGATTAATGGATAATCAAATCATAATTTGATAATATGAACCTTGTGTCTTAATGAACTTTCATACAATTCAACAGGAGGTAACAACGATTGGATCTTCATGTCCAATATTATTAAATTTTCTAGTTATTAAATTAGTATATAATATATAATAAAGTCAAAGTGTGATGAAATAAAAAAAATAAAATATACTAAGAAAAGATGAAACAAAAGAATATCACACCAATTAAACCTTTTAATTAGTGTAATTATTAAGGTAATAGATATTACATTATGACATTTCATATATATAGTTAAAATGTATGAATTTTTTTTTTTTTTTTTTTTTTTGCTCTTTTCTTCTGATTGCGTTAATTTAATTAGGTATCTATCCTTACACTTCATTTTCACACGCCTGCTAATTTAATGTTTTCTTTAATATTTGGTTTTAATTGTCCGTACTTCTCAATTTTTATTTTTTTTACTCTCTTATTCTATTTCTCAATTTTCTCTATTAGATATTAATTAGTTAGTACCATACGTACATACTATAATTAATTATTTTAATTTTAGTTAGTTAGAATATATTTTAACTGATTCGTACGTGTAGAGGTTTTTTTCAGAAGAGGAGAGCGGAAGACCATTTTTAAGCTCATTCTTCTTCCTGGCCCTGGTTCCATTCTAGTCCTCGGTTAAAGACATAATGTCCTTGGATCTTACGTAACTGGTTTCAATTGTCGTGGTAGCCGATCTGGAATGATGGCTTTTAGTTTTTCAATCCATATTATGTCTGGTAGCGGATGGATCTTTAACCTTTAATGGAAATCATGATTTTAATTTGGATCTTTAGCATTTGCTAATTTGCAGTTATGGTTAACCCCTTCAAAGTAAAGTACATCTGGTGAACAACCATTTCTCTTCATGTTACCTTCAAGCTAATTTTAATATGTTCTAGTTATAAACAGATAACATGTACACGGAAAAAATCAACTTGAAATTTTGAACAAACGACGCTTATACTAAGGCTTGACTGGGACATAAATTGGTATACACCAATCTTCAGTTTTTAGTTACTGCTCCTCTTTGTTGCAGAAATCCATTTATGGCCTGAAAAAGTCTCCCAGAAAGTTATTTTCGAGTGGCACAAAATCTGTTTGATGCCTCCTTTCGGTCTAGCAACATATCCTGTGTGTTTTTAAAGTGGCCATTGATGGCGGACTTTCTCTCAACTTAATCTGAAGGTACTATCTTAAAAAATTTCACAACGCATAAAATTTTAGACGTATGACCTTGTTGAAGTTTGCCCAGTACTTTGTTGGATTATTTGCCGTTGATAGCAATCCGGGCAACATTTCAGCAGAATTCCAAGCTCCGAAATTATATAATCAGTTCTTTTAACAAGATACTATAATTAATTATTTTAATTTTAGTTAGTTAGAATAATTTTAATAACACCTCACATTATTAGTTAGTCTATACATACAACAAATTAATTAGTTAATTAGTTAGTGACAGTGACATTTCCTTTTTTAATATAAGGTATATGTATGATATGACGTTGATTTTATTATAATATATTACTGACATGACCGCGACACTGTTCTAGATAGAACATCGTAGGTCATACGTCAGGTTTTGTTAAATTTTTGATAATTTGATTAATATTGTTTAAAAAAAATCTATTTAATAGATTTTTTTTGCCCCCGTCTGACAGGAAATCTGTTACGGTGTTATTTTAAATGACGGCGTCTGCTGGGGTTTACCCATGCGCAACGTTTAGGGGTCATTAATATTTATAGAATATGTCGATATTTTACGGTATAGTGAACGCGAAATATATGCGGAGATTATGACGCATTCGCGTTGGGAAGGTCACGCCGGGTGACTTGGTTACAGGGCTTTTGTTACGCTATCCGTCAAGCAAGAAGGTCGTGTCTTGTATTTCTTCCAAGGAAATAGGGCTGAGTATATAGCCTATATTATATAGATGAATCGATGTAGACTTCAGGGTCAGTTCGGAAATTAATCTAAGCATGAGATTAATTAAATTAAACTAATAATGGAAGGAGAATCGTATTATGATTCAAATTGTAGATGTCAAGAACTCATGTGCTCATTTCTGGCTGTTGACTACAACAGCGCACGTATATAGCCACGATGTTCATCTGACATATTGTTTTGACACGGACGGGCATGAATACTATGCATGTAATTCCTAATGAACTATATATGAACTATATATGAACGTGTACCTACGTGAATGTCTTATGTGTGAACTGTAAATAAATTCATGGACTCTGAATTGAGGACTTTATCACGTCGATACGTTACAGCTATTTGCTGCATTTGTCAATGTTGATGATTATGCAAATGAAGAACTCTTCTGATAGGAAAAATATGTACCTATAATGATGAGCTCCGAAAGGAACGAATGTATTCTTGGACATTCAACAAATGATTAATCAATATAACGTTGACCCTTACTCCAAGATGATAACCGGACGAAGCACGCATTCGCGATTGAACAAAATACATAACCAGCTCTAACCAGCTCGGCCTTATCTGTCCCCGCCCTTTATCAACCCGTTGGTTATATCTGAGCGCAATTGTTATTTAAGAAAAATAAAAAGCCTTCAGCTAAATACTAATTCTAAACCTAACCCAAATGACGTGGGCGACATATTAGGATGACATCGCATGCACATCCCAATGTTATTCATATCAACCAAAGTAATAAGGACAAAGTATGTTCTGTATGGAATCAGTTTTCAGGCATAAATCACTCGCTTTACTATCTCTGATATCTTAAACAACATTGATTTCTTGATGCATGTCTTTCGCTTTGAACCCATAAGCAGTAAACATCTTGCATTAGGTTTGACGGTACACGCATTCAGTGGCCTTCGAAATTTAATACAGTTTGAATATTTCTGGTGAATACAGTTCACAGGATGTCTACACAGTCGCCAGTCAAATTTCTTGTTTTAATTGATGATGACAAATATCCAGTCCAAATTATATATATATATATATATATATATATATATATATATATATATATATACATATATATTATATATTGATGCGTGCCGTATTATATATAATGTTCTGGAGAAGGTCTCCCTGGCCAAAGTACACACTAGGGGTAGTTAAACAACACGGATCAATATAACTTCAGTGAGCTGACAACACCTCCTTCACAATTTACAATACACAGTTTATTGTACTGGAAACAAAACTCCATGACATTGAATATAGGCCCAGTGGCAAAATGCAGTAATAGGCAGTCGTCTATGTTCGCTATCAAACGCTGGTCAATGGCAATCATACAGTCTTTATTCTCATCGTACACTTGACATCTTTTTAACTAGATATGATTCCTGACTAGAATAGACCAGGGACACCTCACCAAAGTATCTTGGTGCCCTAGAGATGGAGTGATGCAGGAAAAACACAGTAGACTGCAGGAGCTCAATACACATACGTCCGCTCACATTCAAACACAAGCCGCATCTCTTCTAGCAGACGATCACCCACCTCTGTTACACAATTTCGCGTCTGCTTCTACACCATATCGGTATGACGTCACTTCCTTTATTAGTAAGTAAGTCCGTATAAAATTATCAGAAAAGGAGCCCTGTCGAGCTAACTATAATACTGTCGTAAGTTTTACTGAGATAGGTCTTAGAAATAGTGGTCCCGTCTGAGTGGAGGATGATAGTGAAGACTCTGTGATAGTAAGGGGTAAGAAATAGATAGTTGATTCACAAGGGTGCTGATGTAAGAGGAAGGACAGTCTCTGAATCGTGTAATTGCTCCAATTCAGCCTATCTTACGACATTTATTTACCTGCAGACTCCTTACTCTCCTGGCTAAACAATTTGTGCCAGTTACCCTACACTCACGTACACACACCAATTTGGTGATACAAACGCACAGACGTGAATACAAACTACGTATAATAGATATGGGGTAATGGGTCGACCAACACAGTAATTAAAGGTTTATGGAGTTTATTATCATTAAACCAAAATCACAACATCAATCATGTTACATTTAAAAAAATCATAGTTACAGACAAGGTAGGGGGGGGGGGAAGGAAAATAGTATCTCAATAGGCCCTCTCCTCTGGTATATGAAAACCCAATCCAAAGACAATTTCTATCAGAGAGGTAATTAACCCAAAGAGAGATCAATTTTTAACTGATGGGGTATACAATAATTTATATGGGGTATAGGAACAGATTCCTATTTTTCTCAATGTTATCCCTTGACTAAGCAGATTAAGGGAGGGGGAAAAGAAAAATTAAACAACCCCACAGAGAAAAAAAAACAAGAAATCAAGTATACTGATGTTTACCAAGAAAAAAGATAACTTAAGGTTATCTAATTTTTCATTCATTCAATAAACGCCCACAGTAGCCACTACCATTAACACTTACCGATCGTTGAAGCCGGCATTCCAGGGAATAACAAAAAAATATATCAAGTACTCAAAATACTCTGTCTTTTTCTTTCTTTTTCAGCCCCAGACTAGCGGGTTTTGCGTTCAGCTATTTCCCGTAGTCGCTGAAAATCGAAGCTTTAGTGTCTTTTTTTCCTAATGGTTCTATGGGGTGGCACTGTCCTCGGGATTTAACAGATATATATATATAATATATATATATATATATATATATATATATATATATATATATATATATATATATATATATATATATATATATATATATATATATATATATATTTGAATATATTGGTCCCGTGGGGTCTCGCCGCTGGTGGCTAAGATACTTCTATGGCGTGATGAATACAGAGTGATGGCAAATTCTGACCAGTGAGTTTTTCCTTTCGGCGGTTAATCCAGTAGAAAAAAACGTTTACTGTCTGCAGTAAAATAATGATATAAATTATGCCACAGCAGAGGAGTAATAATTATAGAGTCACTTCTGGCAATGTTCTTCCCCAGCTTTACTTTAAAAGAATTGATTATGATTAACGTTCTTGGTTTGACTACTCTCATGAATGGAGAGGAGGACCGCATATGGGTCACAACACGAAGATTTTTATTTGTTCAATAATCACTGGATGGTGTAAGAACCAAAGTCAGTAGGACCCTATGAAATGCTAAGACGCAAAGGTATTGTCCAGCCTATATGTAAAAAATAGAAAACATGCAATTAAAAAAAATATAAATCATATTCTGACGCACGTTAATTTTACAGGTAAGACTATGGTAACCACTCCGGTATTTAATTATATATATATATATAAAAACTCCTTGCGAGTGTCTAGTCGTTAGAAAATACACATGTATATATAGAATTAAACTGCATTAATCAATTATCAATCGCCTATCGACTTATAAATTATTTTTAGCATCTCTCACTGGGGAACAAACGGGTAATTAAATTTACGTTATAGCTGGAGAATTTTACTATATGTTTATTTGATACGTTTTCAATTTACACAAAAATCCCAGTGAAATAAAATGAAACTTTAAACGATTAAATCACTTAGATGCTAATAACTATATTTTTACCGCAAAACACAAGAAACTAGAATTTAATTCTCCACGTATTTCTGTAGGAAGTCTGATAAATTTTGACTCCGAAAATGCGCGCTAGACCATTCCAGAAATCTTGATTAGCAAACTCACAACTGAGTTAGATGCTCCCGACTATATATTTAAAATGGCTATTCTTTCTTTAACACCTCTGGAGATCCTTCGTTCAATTCCTGATATCAAAGTAAAAGAATCTCCCTACAGAACCTACGTAGATTCGTTTCTCTACGAGCGCGATCAAAGTTCGTTTCCCCTTAGGTGCGCCAATTCGCGTCTCTGGAGCGCGATCAAAAGCTTTAGCAGTCGGTGTGCGCGGTCACGCCCATCGATCTGCCCTTAACGAACCGTTCTCTCTTTCTAGAACTACAAGCTGACGTGATGGCATGATCCAACTCAGGTAAAACGTCCCACATTTTAAAGAGAAGACATTAAATTATATATTGTTGGATTATTACTGCTTGAAACAAAGACAGGAGGCATGGCTAGACTAAGAATCGGACCTGGCAATAGAGACGCTTGGCTTCCACGTGTTTAACTGTGCATACGTAATTAGCCAGGGAGGGAAATCTAACGTGTTGATCTTGCGTGAGTCCAAATAGTGAGGGCCCCCGATGATATTAAAGAGAATCGATAAGGCTTGCCCATTTTCATCTGTCACAAATACCTACATAATCGTTATGAATTTTAATCATAACACATATATATATATATATATATATATATATATATATATATATATATATATATATATATATATATATATATATATATATATATATATATATATATACAGAGCTGGATTAACGTAGTAGCACAAGTAGCATATGCTACGGGCCCCGCGCTTATAGGGGCCCCGCTCCAATAAATATGTACATAATTTTTTGGTCATCTTCTTATACGAGAGTTGATGGGAAGGAGCGAAGCTCCTGACCGGGTTGGAAGGAAAGTCCACTGACCTCCAGCGTCGCAATGACATGTCATTGGGCCAAAAGAGCTGGAAAGCTCGAGTGCCGCTGGTTAGAGAGAAGAAAAAAAAATACGAGCGTTAAACCAATGATCTTGTGATTTATGCCATCTTTAGCGCCGTTTCATTTGGTGTCACGAAATTGTGAGAGAAAGAACATAAGACGGTGACTTAGTGTGACTCTTCATTATTTTAATCTTAACTGTTTGCGGACGGAAGCCATTTAAGTGGCGTTGAAAATTTGGTCACGTTTGAACGGAAGCCACTTTTTTGGCTCTAGGCGACTGCCCCTCTAATGTTGTTTCGTTCTTTGTGAAATGAATTTGCATTAACAATAAAAACTAGAATTTAGGAAACGGAAACTTCCTGTTTTAATTGAGGTATACGGCGTGCTCGCACTCTCTTTCGATCTTGATTAAAATTTCTTGATTTGTAAGGTTAGAAAACTCAAAAAATGAGCAGTAGACACAGAGATATTGGACGTAATTATGCTTCTGGAAGTGAAAAACGTAAAGCGAAGGAAGAAAAAGAAAGAAGAGATCAACTTGTGATATCAAGAACACGTAAGCTGACATAATATTTTGATGTTCATGGTGGTGGTACTCTAACCGCTGAAGCTGGACGTACAGGAACAACTAGTATTAGTGCAGGCTGTGCAGCAGAAAACATACAGCAAAACCCAGTGTACACTGAGTCTGAATGTGAAAGAATAAGTGAAACGAAGAAGTACTCTAATGATATTGGTGACTGGCCGAACAATATAGATGACTGTGAGCGTGAATATTGCATATCGAAGGGAAGTGAAAAATGTCAACATGTTGATAGTGCCTTCCCTTCATCCGTGCGATTGTATGACACTGAAAAGAAAACTCGATACTGTCAGAAGTCTTATTTTACACATATTCATAAACTTACAAACAAGCAGCATGCAAGAAAATGGTTATGCTATTCAGAAAGTAAAGGGCGACTATTCTGTTTCCCATGCAAGCTTATGAGTTCAGAATGTTCATCAAAGTTTACTGTGGAAGGGTTTAAAGACTGGAAAAATGCAATCAATCTATTGCGTGGACATGAAGAAAGCTCCTCACATAGACAAGCTTTAATTTCACTGTTGATGCGTAAAAACAAAGGTGAACGTGTCGATTCCCATGTTGTGAACCAATGGACATTCAAGAAAAGTATTGGCACAAACTTCTATAGCGAATAATTGAAGTTGTGAAGTTTTTAGCAGAACGAGGCCTTTCATTTCGTGGCAGTGATGAAATTGTTGGGTACCCTTATAACGGGAATTACTTAGGGTTGTTAGAATTACTGGCCAAGTTTGACTTTTTTCTGACAGAGCATATAAGTACTCATGCAAACAAAGGATTTGGACATACATCATATCTATCTAAAACAACGTGTGAGAATTCATCAATCTGATTGGATCCAGCATACTGGATCACATTCTCTGTGAAGTGAAGAAATACAAGTATTATTCCGTTTCATTGGATTCTACTCCAGATATATCTAATATGGACCAGCTGACTTTGACTCTGCGCTATGTTTTGCCATCTGGACCAGTTGAAAGATTTGTGACATTTTTGGATATGGAAGGTCATAGTGCTGAACAGCTTACTAAAAGTCTACTTAATTTTTTAAAGGCAAATGACATTGATATTAAAGACTGCCGTGGTCAAAGTTATGACAACACCAGCAACATGAGTGGCAAGTTTATAGGATTACAAGCACGAATTAATTGATAATGATAATTACTATACCAACGGGCTGATCACCCGTTTGCCAGTCACTTCGATTACGGAAACAACAGCAGATGGATTGATTTGCCGTTGCCCTAAAGACGCCAATAGGCGTGATGGGAAACAATGGCAAAGAAAACCTATCTGCTGTTGCCCTAAGACGCCACTAGGCGTAATGGCCACTGACTGCTTTGACGGTCGGTGGCTAAGGACGGAAGAAGAAGAAGAAGAAGAATAATTACTATGCAAATTAAAAATATATGTGTTCAAATATGTTTGTGTTTTTTTTTTTTTTTGTTTTTTTTTTTTAAATATAGAGTACCTTTCTTAGCATATGCTACAGGCCCCGCACTAGCTTAATCCGGCCCTGTAGATGATGTAGCATTCTTTAGTTCAACACCAAGACAATCCCAAGAAGTAATAAATAATTTGTGTCATCTCTCGGTTAAAATAGGTCTCCAAATAAATGCCTCTAAAACTAAAGCTATGAACTTTTCTAACGAGAACTTTGATATCATCTTGAACGGGGAAAAACTACAGAAAGTTGAAAGTTTCAATTATTTAGGCAGTAAAATGACTCAGGATGGTGACACAACAAGAGAAATCCATACTAGAATTGCTTTGGCAGCTAGCGCCTTCAATAGATTATCTAACATTTGGAAATTACGATCATTGAATATACATACCAAGCTTCGTCTGTTTAATTCAAATGTTATCTCAGTGTTAACATACGGCTGTGAGAGTTGGAAAATAACAAAATCATTGGAGAATAAGCTGAATACATTCGAGAACAAATGTCTTAGAAAACTCATGAACATCAGTTGGAAAGAATTCAAGACTAATCGACAAATAAGAGAAGACTCTAGGCAGAAATATGTCTCCGACTATATAAGGAAAAGACGATGGTCATAAATCGGTCATGTCCTACGAATGCAAAACAACAGAATACCACTACAGGCGCTCACTTGGGTTCCTGAGGGTAAGAGGAAAAAAGGAAGACCAAAAGAAACACTCAGAAGAACAATAATAAGAGAAGGAAGAACGCTGGGCCTAAATAATGTGCAAGAGCTAAGAGGAGTGGCGTCACAACGAACAACCTGGAGAGCACTGGTTTCTGCCTTATGCGCCGTGTTTGGTGCTTAAAGAATTTATTATTATTATTATAATATATATATATATATATATATATATATATATATTATATATATATATATATATATATATATATATATATATATATATGTTATGATTAAAATTCATAACGATTATGTAGGTATTTGTGAATTTTGTTGGGGTTTTCCCGCTCTGTTCTACACACGGCTGTTTGTGGCCTATACCAGAGCGCTCTTTTAGTTTCGGTGACCGGAATTCTGACACCGGGTATAAAATTTTGTGTGCACCGTAAAAGACTATTTAAGTTTTTGGCGGGGAAAATCAGCTGATGTGTGAGTAAAATCAGTAAAATATAAATCATTACACACTCGTTCTGGATAAACACAGCGCTAAAATTCTTTTGTGTACTATAACTTTGTTCTGTGTTCTATTTTTGCATTTTTATTTGTTTGAAATTAGTTTTGACGGAGTTACAGACTTTTGAAAACAGCGTCATCATTTAAGGAAATTCATAAAATAAGTAATCTTTTTATTAATTTAATATCTAAAAATCGGCCCATTCGTTTGAGTTTATAATTATAAAGACTTCTCGAAGGGAAGCTAAAGATTATTTCCACATACTTTTTTTTTTGGTTTCATATCTTGAGAATGTGTGGTAGTCAGTTTTGTGAGTGTGGCATTACAAGAACAAGCATATTGTCACCAGATTTTATAGTATTTAAATCCCTTTAAACGCATTCCTGATACCAACAAATCTTAAATAAGGTAGTAAAAAAATAACTTTTTGTAAAGCACCATCTGTTTTTGCATTTTCATTCATTTATAATGATATTTAGCTACGTATATAAGCGTCAGAAAACATGTAAAGCTATAGATAGATTACTTCCACATAATTTGATCTATCTTTCAAGTCTTGTTAATCTTCTATTTATAATATGAATTTTTTTTTTTAATTGTGTGTGAGATAAGGACTGTTCCATTGGTGTTCTTTGGTAGACAATCCTGTGCACACGACGGCTGCCAGCGAATTCTAAGTAACTGTTTGTATATCTTCTTTCATTCAAAGTTACAATGCAGGTAGTAAATTTAGAGAAACCAAATTCTAAATCTAATACCATCCTTTTATCAATGGCTAGAGTCAGAGATACATATGATAATTTAGAAATATTTATGAATGGCATGAAAGCTCAGATAGAGTCACTAAAATATTTAGAGTGGGATGGTAAACAAGTTGTTGTTTTCTTATTCGGGGATTATTTCCTTGTTTTGCTGGAGACACCACAGACATGGGTATATTCCTTGAGCTCCAGACAAATCAAACATTTTCATAAAAGACATCCAGAGAGCATACAACTTGCAAACCAAGAAGTTTGGCCATGTTGATAAGAGATTACAATAGATATATGAAATATGGGAAAGGGAATAAAAGGCAAGTGGCACATTACCATAATTGTTTACACAAACCAATGTTAGAGATTGAAATTGAAAATGTAGCTCCTCCTTACCTTCATATTTTATTAGGCATTGTTTTGAAACACCACAGACTTCTAGAACAGGTAGCTGATACAATTAGACGCAAAGATATTTGAGAATTCGCAAGAGATACATGCAAACATTAGTACTTTTAAGAACTTGAAGAGATTTAGTAGGAACTGGAAATAGGCAGAAGAATTAGGAGCTAAAATTGAATTTTTCAGGTAGGTATTGAACTTTGTGAGGATAAGGAGGAGACAGATAATTTTAAAGTTAGACTTGAAAATGCACAAGATGCGCTGGCCAAACTTCAGTTTCAAGATCTGTGTACTAGGTCTGGTCCAGTTTGCTCACACATGGACAAGGTACTAGCCAAACACAAAATCATACAACAGGCTTATAATAGCAGAGCATTTATAGGGAATCACTGCCACAGATATCTCACACAAAACTTTGATATCCATTTTCTGCAGGTTTTCTACTTTTGATTTCTGTAATTTGTTATGCATGTTGATTGTGACCGTTTTAGTGTAAATTGAATTAGAAACAAACCATAACAAAATGTAAAAAAAAAACCGTAAATTTTACACTATTTCAGACTATTATATCTTCTGTTCTAATTGTGATACAATGTTTGTTCTTGTTCTAAAATTTACTCTAACATTTCTAGTCTAGCTTTACGCAAAATTAAAGCCGGTATTTATAATAATAAAGTAGCATAAAAGCAATTCAAACATGTTTTGGGGACAATTGGGTGTGTTATTTTAAGGTAATAAATCTGGACTTGCAATTTAAACTTTCAATAATTAATGTTTTACGCATGAAACCAAAACCAAACTTTGATATCCATTTTCTGCAGGTTTTCTACTTTTGATTTCTGTAATTTGTTATGCATGTTGATTGTGACCGTTTTAGTGTAAATTTAATTAGAAACAAACCATAACAAAATGTAAAAAAAAACACGTAAATTTTACACTATTTCAGACTATTATATCTTATGTTCTAATTGTGATAAAATGTTTGTTCTTGTTCTAAAATTTACTCTAACATTTCTAGTCTAGCTTTACGCAAAATTAAAGCCGGTATTTATAATAATAAAGTAGCATAAAAGCAATTCAAACATGTTTTGGGGACAATTGGGTGTGTTTTTTTAAGGTAATAAATGTGGACTTGCAATTTAAACTTTCAATAATTAATGTTTGACGCATGAAACCAAAACAAATCTTTGATATCCATTTTCTGCATGTTTTCTACTTTTGATTTCTGTAATTTGTTATGCATGTTGATTGTGACCGATTGAGTGAAAATTGCATTATAAACAAACCATAACAAAATATAAAAAAAAACGTAAATTTTACACTATTTCAGACTATTCTATCTTCTGTTCTAATTGTGATAAAATGTTTGTTCTTGTTCTAAAATTTACTCTAACATTTCTAGTCTAGCTTTACGCAAAATTAAAGCCGGTATTTATAATAAAAAAGTAGCCTAAAAGCATTAATTAAGCCCTATCAAAAGTAAACATCGCCACATGTTTTTCCCATTAGGAAGCTGACCACGTGACCTCTGTCAAGTGGGCTATAAATAGCGCGGTCGGGGAAAAAGGGGAAATAACTAAAAGATCGCTCGCAAACAGCCGTGTACAAAGTCATGTCGCTTGACGCTTATACTGAAATAACGTAATTGCATAATTGTTAATGTGTTATTTGAGACAGTTTCCTTCCGGGGTAGAATGAAGCGTGACGCCACCGTGGTTCGAACCCGGTAACTTTACCACGTGAAGGCAGCACTCTAACCACTCTGCCAATCGACCAATTTAAACATATTGACACTACGCTCAATAGTTATGGGTTGACGTTGTTGGCGTCACGCCGAAATCGTTGAGTTAGAGATTTTAAACTCTCTAATTTCACAGAAAATGTAACTCAAAAACTAAATGTCTCAAATAACACATTAACAATTATGCAATTACGTTATTTCAGTATAAGCGTCAAGCGACATGACTTTGTAGAACAGAGCGGGAAAACCCCAACAAAATTCAGTTAAAGAACTAAGGAATAGTGATATCTGCATTTGTAGATTGTCTGTAAAACATTGTCTCAAAGGATCTCTTATGGACGGAAGAAATGGTGGGTGACTAAAAAAAGTAAAAATGTTTGTCTCGTTTTGGCGAGGCGCTTCCAGTTCAACCTAGTCGGTTATATTAGGGCGCATGTCCAAAATAAATGACCTATAGGTCTTGTAACAGGTGGGTGCCGAAATTGTACTCCACAATGGGAATATGTCAAATTAGCGGTCTTAACTGTTAATTAACGAGGCGGCCGCTAGGTCGCGGTCACAGACGCGCGGGATCTTTTTTGACATCTTGCGTGGGATAAAAGAAATGAGGGAAGACTGCTGTAAGGCGGTGACAAACGGTGTTTTGGAGGTTCAAAAAATAAATACCAAAACCATTCATTATGATTAAATAAAACGGAGATATGATGATAGCTGCAGTATATGTGAAAATAATAAAAAAACAACAATAGTAACAGTAATAATAACACATGATATCAAACTAGAGTAAGCTAGTTTTGGTAGACAATGATTCAAATCTACACCTAATACACATATATCAGCAGAGCTAATAAAGTGTCCATTACATTTTTACGAACACACGGACACTTTCAACTTTAACATAGTGCCTAAAACATTGAAAACTGCAGCACTGACACAATTTCCAGTGTCTATAACTTCTCAGCAAAAATAATATCACTTGTAAAATCAAGTCATCATAACACATCCCTGAAAAATATGACATGTTTGATATTCCATACTAATGTCCCAGACGGTTGACTCAAATTTTACAAAGGCCCACGGAAGGTGAGACAGTGAGACAGTGTGTCTCTGCAAAACAGCGAGGCAGACAGGAACTGAAACTGTTTCGATACAACAAGCAGGCTGTCTTTCGAATCTTTCGGACTCTATGCTGTTTCGAAGCAAATTTTCGACACACACACACACACAGTAGCAATCTCTACAACACACACATACGTACACACACACACACACACACACATATACAGAAAGGTAAGAAAGGTATGTAATAGACAAAAACTAACACAGAGAGAGAGGGGGAGAGAGAAAGTGAGAGAGAGGAGATATCGCTCTGAAAGCTGTACACACATTCATATCGCTTCTACTGAAGGAAAAAAAAAACGTAATTGCATAACTGTGTACCTAGTTTACTTCTTCTTAAAGAAACACCACTACAAGATGTAGAATCATACACATATCTTGGCAGCAGTATAGACACAGTTGGAGGAACAGACATGATATCAAAATAAGAATATAGACCGCAAAAGTAGCTTATATATATATATATATATATATATATATATATATATATATATATATATATATATATATATATATATATATATATATATATATATATATATATATATATATATATATATATATATATATATAGTCACAGCGTTATTTCATTTCGCAGCGCATCTTATGTATTGTGGTCGGCGATAGGGCACTCGGAAAGGCCGAGGTTAGCCGAACTGGTGTGTCATGTGACTACTGGAAGTCGGGGGGAAAAGGCGCAAAATTAGGAAGTGAGAAACTAGCCTTTGTCCAGGGAAGACGTATATTTTGCCTTTTGCCAGCGAGATCGCAGTGTAGTTGATATTGTCCACTGTAAACTGAGTGCCTGCCATATTTTCGGACCTTGGAGATAATTACGTTGTACTTCTAGAAAAGTGTAGGGTCTAGATCGAATTATCTACAGGACGTAGTTTGATAATAGGTCGATGATTTTCGAGTGCGTCATTTTCATAGTTTTGCCGCTCAGGTGAGCGAGACTCAGAGTAGTCCTTTTGTATAATTCGTACCTTCATGTATGAAGGCGATAGTTTAAGCTGCTAAGGCATGTTTACAGTGGTTTTCACATTATTGTAACTGATGCGTTTGATGGCCGTGTGAGGCCTTATTGTGTGCATAAAGTATTAAAGGGAAGTACCTGTTAAAGGCGTTTATTTCTTATGTCAGCCATTGTTGTGTGGTGATACTCTTGGAAGAACGAGCCTTTATGTGTTATTATAAATCCACACTGCAGTGGTGTAACCAGTGGAGTGTTCTCCGCGGTAAGTGGTTCCTGACACACACACACACACACACACACACACACATATATATATATATATATATATATATCTATATCCATACATATATATATATATATATATATATATATATATATATATATATATATATATATATATATATATATATATATAAAGCTACTCTTACTTTCTGTATTCATATTTTGATATCATATCTGTCCCTCCAATTCTGTCTATATTGCTGCCAAGATATGTGTATGATTCTACATCTTGATGAGCTTACATTGCATTGAGAAACATGGAGAGAAATCAAGCCAAACACACACAAAATATCTTCAACTCAAAGGTCAAGACAGTCCTATTGCATGGGTCTGTGTCACGGTATTGACTCCCTTGCTCTGCAGTGATGGTCCAACAATGGCCAAACCTAGAGTATCTAATGAGGATTTTCAAATGTATCTACCTTTGCTCAAGATTACTCTTGGCACAGTTGTGAATTGAAGGATGATGATGCTTCTATCTTGAGGGAGTTTTCATAAGATATTTCAAAAATCAAGAACAATGCTGAATTGGTCTGAGCAATTGTTAAAGTTGTATCTGCCTGACACCGTTTATGAACAATTATTATGTATTTTAGCTCGTTCAAGCCCTCAACTGATTTAATTCAGTGAAATATTAATTTAATAGCTCTGTTTAAGTGTAGTTTAAAATGACTTAGATGTACGGTCGCAGTACACTCAAAACGATTAAATGAACTATACATTTTTATATATACAGAATACAAATTTAAAAATCAATTATATTTAACAGTGTAAAACGGAATAATTCTTTAAAAACTCATCACAGATGATGTTATGGTTAGTTGAGGGAATTTTCTTCTTGGGAAAGTTCACTTGGCAGCTTTTAAGTGGGTACTTAGCTGCCAGTAGGAGGTCAGTTGGTTTCTGCTCCAGCCGATGTTTGGTTCTGTGCAGATTGTAGACTGGTTCACTCTCGTCACTGGTAAAATCTTGTGGTGGTAACACGTTCCAAGAAATATCATGGAGTAATTACGAAGCTGGTCCAGCGTCTTCAAGACCCGTCTGATGATGGTATCTAGCTTTGACTGAAGGCCATTTATACCACTCTTGTTCCACATAGCGCCACCAATTGGTACCACCGACTAGTATCATGAAATAAGAGAGAATTAAATACCTTGCTGAGTATTGGGTTTCCTGGCGCAAAATCAGTTCCCCCTTTTTCATTCCACCATCCCATCTCCCTCAGAACTTTACCCTCTCTGAGCATTAAAACCCCAGTGAGCGGAAAACATCCATTGCAATTATATTAATCATGTTCACATTTACATTTGCACTGGTTGAAAAGGTTAATATAATACGTGTGTACATCAGTTCTATCATCGTTCACTCCCTGCTCCAATGCAACTTGGGACTACCTCTGCTTTCGTTTCTCTATGAGAAACCCGTATGTAGTCACAAGCTCTTGCAGTGGTGGTTCATGAAATAATCATTCTATATGATGTGGTTACCAGCCTCGTATGACTTGGATATTCACTAGCAATTTTCACTTGTTAATAAACGCAAAATATAGAATTATAAAATGTACAACTTACCCTAAAATCTCTTTTGGGTATACCGACTTCTGGCTCAGAGAAATAGTTAAGGCAACGTGTTTAAGATGCCTCTTACACGTAGTCTGTGGTATTATTTTGCAAATAGAATCCCACTATGGCTTAGTGTTCAGGTTCCTAGGACTCCGGGCTTTACATATTAATGAAATTAAAGTTTTCCTGGGATACAAGCCCACAAGATCCTTAAACACGTTGTCCGGTCCTTTAAAGTGGAATCCTGATCCTATTCCTTACCCTGGCATGTCTAGCTGTCTTCTTGATGAGTTGAATTTCACAGTGCCCTAGACCGGTGAAAGTGGCAAATTATATTGCAACTTTCGGCCCATGCACATTGTTGTTACTATTTGACAAGGCTCCAATCAGGAGTGTTGTAATTTTACATTTCGAATGCCAGCCAATAGCATTCAACCATGCGTGTTATGATGCAAGAGACAGAAGACGTTGGAGATCCATTACAGCCAACCTTCGTTGTGGAGAGGGCAACTGATGATGATGATGTTATGATGGGGTTATTCCAACAACTTCCTCATGGAAAAATTCTGCGTGACGCATAAGATATGACTTTCAAAAACCACTTTCCATACAAGGTAGTGCAGTTTCCGTCTAATATTATCACATTTACAAGTTCACTCTTCAAATGTCTCGCCAGGCTGATATTATTATCTGTAATTATCATCACAAGTAACTTCGAGGGAAGTGATTGCGTCACTTATCAGACACTCCTAGAGTGTTGTATGAACACTGAAGCGATACTCCCCGATTGGCTCGTCTAGGCGGAAGTGGTTACGTAATCGTAAACAAACAATTCATGCCTGAAGTCAATCTGGTGCAATCACTTTAGCGATTACGATTAATCCTTAAGGGTTGTCAATGACGACTTGACTTGACACGAATCGAAGTGTGAAAATGTAAACGGTGAAGGGGGCACAGATTTCTGTGCTCCGAAAATGAGAAGTAAATAGAAAATGGCAGGGAGAGAGAAAATATGCAAAAGAAAACTACCAATTATGTGACACTCTGAAACATGGAGAACAACAAAAACAACAACCAAAAAGCTACAGCCTTTCATAAATGGGAGCTTGCGTAGAATATTGTGATTGAAATGGTACGTTAAGATCACCAATGTGGAACTCATGACAAGAATGAGACAAGTGTAAGTGGAATAAGGGCTGAGAAGAAGACGCTGGAGATAGATAGGACACACATTGAGGAAACCTGTTGATAGCACTATCAGGTAGTCATTGTTTTGGAACCCCCAGGGTAAGAGAGGCAGACCACAGAACACATGGAGAAGAAAATTGAAGACAGACATGAAGAAAATGAGGAATACATGGAAGGGCCTTGAGCTGATGGCACGGGACAGGAAGACTTGGTACAAATTTGTTGAAGGCCTATGCTTCTTGGGGAGTTGAAAGGTGATAAATAAACTGTAGATAATATATTGATACACCCGTGTGTTACCGGGGCCCGAAAGGGGAGCAAAGAATAGTAACACTGCACCCTACCACGCATGTCGTAAAAGGCGACTAAGGAGGGTATGGGCATGGGGCTGTTTACCCCATCCCGTAAAAACTTCGCACAGTGGGCTGATCACCTGCTTGCCAACCAATCTGATTACGGAAACAATGATAGATTGTTTGGTCTGTTTTTGTTCCACAAAGACGCCACTAGGCGTGGTGGAAACAGCGATAGATTGATCAATTTGTTGTTGCCCTAAGACGCCACTAGGCGTACTGGCCACATACTGCTTTGCCGGTTGATGGCTAAGGATGGAAGAAGAAGAAGAATATATTGATAGACACAAATTTGTAGGAGAACCAATTGTCTAAAGTACATCTTGTAGCGAGCTACGTCAATGGCTTAGGTAAGCTCTTGTGGTTCTGTATTAACAATAACACTGCTATAGTTGTACAACTGGTGAGAACAGACAACGAATGCTGTGGTTGAAAAATGTGGTCACATTTGATCTTTTGTGTTATAGTAAACTTAAAAGCTGCACGGGAAAAAAATATCCGAACCCGTAATCTTCTTCTCTTTCTAATTTTAAACGCAACACGGGGTCACTCCTGCGACTGCCCCACCCCCTCCCCCAGTTGCTTGCACCAAAACACGCCATGTGCTCTGGCAATTGTGGATTCTGTAAAAATGTGTTTTATATACTGAAGTTTTCAATAACAAACACAATCTCACATTAATGGTCTGATAGATATGTCTTAGTGAGCAGTGGTTCTTCTCCTAGTTCTTGGTTTCCTAAGAGATCCCGGGGGGGGGGGGGGGGGGGGCGTGGGGCAATGCAGTACATCTACAACCTAAAATGAAAAGAAAAAAAATGTACCTTTAATTTATTAGGCTAAAACTGTCATATAACGTTTTGTTGGTTTTAATGAGCAGACTACGACAGAGATTTCAAATAGTTCTGCATTTTTTTTTTTCAATTGCGCCGACTTTTGTTGTATATTCTTATATTCTTTCTGGCGCATCCTGTAATTACCAAAAAAAAAAAAAAAAAAAAAACTTAAAAAGTTACAAACGTTCATAAATTGGTGCTTGCGTAGAATAGAATTATTGAAACTGTACGACAAAGCCACCAATGTAGAAATGAGGACAAGAACCAAGCAGGTGCCAGTGGAACTAGAGATGAGAAGGAAACACTGGAGACAGATAGAACACACGCTGGGGAAATCTGATGATGACATTATCAGGCAGTTCGTCTTCTGGAATGCCCAGGGTAGGGAGAAACACAGGCCGACCGACACAGAGACAAGAACTGGCAGCAGACATGAGAATGTCGAGGGAGACATAGAAAGATCTTGAGCTGATGGCACGTGACAAGAGGAAGTAACTGCATTTGTTGAAGGCCTATACTCTTTGATTATCTAAAGTGTAATGATAATCATAATTATAAAGGTGTGTGGCACTAACGTAGTCATGTGGCACTAACGTAGTCATGTGGCACTAACGTAGTCATTTTCTCACTGTTTTTTCCTTTCCTACAACGCTCGTCTAGATTCTATGTTCCCCCTAATTTTTTTAATTTCTTGCCCTTGTCCTACTTATAATTCATAATAATTAAAAGTCAAAAACCAACAAAAAGAAGGGAAATATCAAGTACAACTCACTCAAGATTTGCCTAAATCCCTACCCTGCACTGCAGGCCGGGGCGCAATGGGGCAAGCATATAAAACTAACACCGCGACCACTACACAATACTAAAAAACT